>JAGPOY010000435.1:0-10860 GCA_018983105.1 Silene uniflora | reverse complement strand
TTCACGTTGCATAGACCGACCAATTTGACCAACTCCACAATCAATCAACCTAATTAATCTACTAAATCCTCCTACGAGGGCACTTTCCACGCATATTCGAGTCGAGCAATCACTAAACGATAACTTTAGTCAATCTCGTTTTATCAAACATGTAAGTCTGAGGGTGTAATCCCATTTTATTACTGTATTTAATTTTATTGTAACAATTAATGTAAAATCCATGTCAAAAGTATGCTTTAACATCGATCTCAAAATTAAATCTTTTAACTATTTTAACAAAATATACTGGAACGACGTCAGGAAGAATCGCAACAACAGCTGCGCCTTCTGGAAGGATCGCAGCAACTGTTGCGCCTCTTCCAGAGGCTGCTCGTTGTTTCTGCTCTTCTTCTTTCTCGGTCCTCTGTAATTTTCCACCTTTTTCTATTTTCTTTTCTTTTTGTTCTTTCTTCTATTTCTTCATCAATATCACATGCATATCTATTTTTCACAAATCCTTTTCAATTACCATTAATTCGTCCTAAATCCCGAATAATTCATATTTGCGGGTTTTCGCCGTTTTAGTTCAATTCAAGTTTCAGAGGTTCGATTCATCCATATTGAGGCTCTGGAATTCATATATTTGAAATATAGGTTTAGGTTTTTACCGTATTTTCGACATTCCATTCACTTGTTTCTTCTCAAGTTCGAAGCTTTTGTAATTTCGATATTGTAATTCGTATGTAATTATAAACCGTTGTTTTCATCACGTTTTTCTTTCGTTTATGACCTATAAAATCGCATGTAATCGATTAAACTACTTCTATTCGAGTTGTGTAATAATAAATCAACCCCTAAAACAACCAACGAACACTAACTGATTGCGATTCTGATTTCACAGCCGGAACCCAACTCAAGAACAGTCGCATGACTTGTTGCGCCTCTTCCACAGGACGCAGCAGATGCTGCGCCTATTCTGAGGTGGTTTCTATCTCTGAACTTTTTTTCGCTTCGACGTAGGCTTCTAATTACGTTTCTAATCGACTAATATCCCTATTATCACCTCTAATCAGGCCTATTTTCTTAATTTCTAAATTCTTCTTTTCTCTTTTCTTTTCTCAAAACCCGTCTTTAAAGCGTATTTTTGACATGGATTAGATAAAGGTTGTAATTCATGTAATTTTAATTATTCATTTTCTTTATTTTTTATTGTATTATTTATTTGTATGTTTTCACATGTAAATGAACCTAAATTCTAACTTCGACCCAATTGGATGCTAAATTGTATGTTCAACCGACATAGTAAATATTCATATGCTAGGTTCAAAACTACGGGTGTTGCATTGCTAGCATATAATCGACGACATATCAAATACAAATGATAGGCTATCTCAAACCTATGCAAAAATACCCTAGGCACCACAAATAAATGTAGTATATAGGGGTCGAATCCACAAGGAAAAAGGTTATTATATGATGAATTGTTATGGGGATTTCCTATCAAGGTCGATTTAACGATTGTATGATTGGTTGGTGTTGTAAGTCTAAATTAACAATAATATTAAAGGAGTCTAAGGGAATTGTTCCACACATGCATTTTATATATAACAAACATATCAAAACTCAAGATTAGATGATAATAAATACAATTGCTGAGGCTAGACACACATCTCTCGATATTAGTTTCAATCATCATAGAATGGGTCATAGAAGCTCTCGCACTAAGTCTCCACCCCACTAACATATGCAAAGTCTAATTCATCTCCATCTTTCACAAGTTATAGAAATGAATTAACAAATATAATCTAAGCTTATGGCCATTAAACAAAGATTATCCAATTAAAATGAGCATATATGTAACACCCGAACTTTTTATAATTCTTTTAAAAACATAATTTGACCTTTTGTTGGGTTAAATGTACTTTTAAGTATATTCTCGTAAAAATATAGAATAGATGTATAATAATTATGATAATAATAATGGTAATGTTTAGTGTAGTTTTAAGACGGGTTGTAATTAAGAAACCGTCTTTTTTAAGTCCACCAACCAAGTCCTTGACTTGGGTCTCTTTTGTCTCTACACCACTCATTTTTCCCACCAACCCTCCTCCTACCTTTCTCATTTTGTTTGCTGAGAAAATCAATCTCCAACTCCATTGTTACACAAAATTTCACCCAAACCCTAAGTCTTCTCTTACTCCTTCATTTCTTAACCAATCTTCGAGTTTTTCGCGCCAAATTCATCACCTTTCCGCCCTCTATCTTTCTAAGTAAGAAAGATATCATCTTCTTTCTCATTTCAAAATTGTTGTCTTAAAAGATGAGAATTTTGTCTTAACAAATTGTTTTATTGTGTTTAGGAGAAGGATTAGAAGACCCAGATCTTGACTACTACGAAGTTGACGAAGATTTGTAGAAGATTCAAGGTAACCTTGATAGGTTTCTCGACATCCTTGTCAAAATTCATCCCTTTATGTGTACAACTAGCTTATTAGTGAAAAAGATGAGTTCTTGTTGATATGTTCTTGTTTTGATCCATGTTTGAATGTGTTTCTCATGCATATTGACGTTATCACATGATAGAATCATGCTAGGACATGTTAATAATTGATTGGAAGTGATTTGCATTTGGTTTCATTGTGTTTGGAGGATCGAAAATGGCTTTTCTCGCATCAGAGGTGTCCCAGCCGGTGGGCTGGCTGCCGGTGCCTGACCCGGCCCCCCCAGTAAATTACCTTTGAAAAAAATGGGATTTTCGTGAAGGAGAAGTCTCAGCCGGTGGGCCGGCTGCCGGTGCCCACCCGGCCGGGAGTTCCCTGGAAGGTTTCATGCCAATTCATTTGTGAAGGAAGTCCGAGCCGGTGGGCCGGCTGCCGGGGGCCCGGCTGGGAGTCCCTTCTTATGCTCTTTTATGTAGAATTTTCCAAGTACTGGGTCTCCCAGCCGGTGGGCCGGCTGCCGGTACCTACCCGGCCGGGAGTCCCCTGTAAACTTTTCCAAAAATTCTTCAAGTTTTCACATGTGTTGGGTCTCCCAGCCGGTGGGCCGGCTGCCGGTACCCACCCGGCCGGGAAGCCCATGTATATGTTTTGTAAGGATTCTTGGTTGGCTAGGATCCCCAGCCGGTGGGCCGGCTGCCGGGTCCTAGGTCGGCTGGGAACCCCCTAATGTGTTTTCTTCTTCTTGTCACTTCTATTCATGACTTCTTTTGCAAATATCTTTTGCATGTTTAGTAATCAACAAATATATGAATTGTTTAAGTTGTGACTATGCATGTATCATTGTTCTTATTTCCACTTTCGGACCGTTGGTCATGAGCGTGTGACCATGTTGCCGAATTTGGTTCCCATCCGCCTTTCTCCGGACCGTTGGTCATGAGCGTGTGACCATGTTGCCGTATTAAGGTTACTCGGCCGTTGGGCATGAGCGTTTGCACCATGTATCGAGTCTTAGATGCGATAAGTCTATCGTATGTCGAATCGGGTGTTGTCCATCCCGAGAATCTGGCCAGGTTTAGATTAGGACCGTATTATGATCGTCGTCCTACCAAGAGGTTGGTGTCTAGGATGTTGTCTTGTGTCAGTCTAGACTTGTCTATGTCATGCACTCCACTTATCATCCGAGAGGTAGTCGGATGGTTTTCTAACCTTTACTTATGATATATGTTTGCCCGAGATTATCCCTTGTATTATGCCTTGTGTATGCAATCCTTGATATCATATTACCTTATTTCATTATTCATTTATGATTGTCTTATGTTCTTACTTTGAGTTCTTGTTTATGTGTTTTTCGACATGATGTGGCTGGGAGAACCTTGAGTTACTCCCCACTGACTGTGGCGTTCATGTTTACATGAATGATAGGTATTAGTGATGCATGGATGGGGTGAAGACATGTGTGAGCTAGCGAGCATCTCGACCATTAGTTTTATATCTTTCGTTTAGACTCACCTTTTTGTACCTATATTCGTGGGATATCTTTCCCCCCATTTGACTTTTATTATTGTATGACTCTATTTCTTTTCCGCACGTTAGTTAGTAAACCCGCTCTTGAAATTATGAACGAAAAGTTTTAAAAATCCGCGACTTTTCTACCTCTTTTGCTTGTTTATTTTCCGCACTAGACCGTGGGGTTTACAGTTGGTATCAGAGCCTATGTTGCTCCCGACGCACACACGTGTACCCCAAACCTAGTTGAACTTGACTTGGAATAATGAATGAGAGATGGGTAGTTTAAGGACCTAATTTGGCAGCCTTCTTGTGTATGTTATGTGGTAGGTTCTAACTTGTTTACCTCTTGTGTCTCGAAAAGATGAAGCGCCCCTCCCATGATAAGGGACCCTTTGTACCCTCATCTTCGTTATCCGCTAACAAGAAGAGGCGCTCAAGTGGACAATTGAAAGGTGTACATGCTCACACATCTACCAATTGGCTTAAGAAGGACCACGTATGTTTCTCTTGTGCGCAAGCTTTTCACCCGGGAATTGGATGTTATGGTAGACCTTTGGCATGTTACCGTTGCAATGAGCCCGGACATCTCTTCAAGGAATGCCCCGAGAGGGAGAATGCCCCTATTCAACCTCGCGAAGCCAAGCCAAGAGGAGCTACCCATGTTGTCGATCTAGTCGAAGACGGCGCTCTCCCCGACATCACTTCGGGTGTGCTTTTCCACTTTGACCGACCTTGTCGTACTTTTGCTTCTTAGTGTTATTCTTCCTTCTCGAACTCTCTTCTATTGCACCTTGGAAGTTCCTTCCTATGAACCCTCGTAGATAGCCCTCCTTCTTTCGTAGGATGTTAACCATGGTTGGATGTTTTAGCCTTTGAGGTTCTTGGTCGTGGATGACCCCTATCCTTTGTTTTGAGAGGTTGAGTTGTTAAGAAAGTTTTAGGTAACATAGAGAGACATACCTTGGTGATTCGTATGCTTGATTGGTTAGACATAGAGTAAGTGTGCTCGATTGGTGGAATTTTCGGATATAAGTGTGAAATATACCGTTACTCTTATTGTGGAACTAGACTTTGTTAATCGTGTTTGGCATTTGAAAGTTTAGTGGGTCGAGTGTTGTTACCTTAGGAATAATCTCGGAGTTTAGTTCGTGATGTGAGTTTGAAAGAAAACATTTGGGATGTTAATGACCATAATGGATTGGTGGTGTGATTTGATATTAGTTGACTCTTGAAAGTGTTCGAGTTGAGAAAGACTTGATATTGGGGAGCCTTTGTTAAACGTATGAACTTGGAGTCTTGAGGTTGTTTGGTGAGAATCTAAGATGACGAGATAGTAGTACGGTTGAGTGTAGTTCCTCTTTTGGGAATCCTTTATAGGTGAATGAGTTAGAGGAGCTTGAGATCTAATCGATTTGTCAAGTTGGAGGATTTTGCACCTTCCTCTATAAGTATGTAGTATGGTGGACTCTTATGAAAAGCATTCCTTAAGTATGATAGATCGACTTGTTATTACTTGAGTTGAACATGGGAAGTGAAAACCCTGTGAGAACTTTCGAGGATCATAATTTTGGAGTTGGTGAGCTTGAGAATAGAGGGACCCTTCGAGTGTTAGAGGAGTAACCTTGATGTTGTGAACCTTGAGCTTTGGAAGTGTGTGAGTTAAGCTTTAACTCTTCCCTTATGTTATATCTATACTCTTTATTCCAGTATGTACTAGCTTTTGTGAACCATACCTTTATACATAAGCTTGCTTACCTTCTTCTTGTCTCAGTTTTTCCCTTACCTCTAGTACTTTTTATTTATTGTAGATTCGTTATTTTTGGAGTCCGTATAATTGAGTTTCACCCTTGTTGTTTCGTGCGCCCTTTTAATCTGTTTACCATTTCCCTACCTGGTGGTTACTCTTTGACTCTTATAGAGTGGTGGCCTTGTCGGCTAGGTTGTAATACCCCGTATTTTTATAATCGCTTACCCTAAAATTATTATTAGTTATTATATGTATATTAGTTATTAAGGCAAGTTTTATCGTAGATGATTGAGTCGGGTTTACATCGCATTTCGTTATTTGAGTAAAGGATCGAACATGGGTAAGATGTACCATTTACCCAATTACCCAATTACCAAATACCCGTCCATTTACCTTGACATAACCCGTTTTTTACCTACATCGACAGCAACTCCTCAAAACCCTAACACCACCCTCCTCTATGCCGTCATTCACCATCAACACACACACACACACACAAGGCGTCAAATCACAGCGTAGGCTGGGTCAGAGAGAGATGGGATTGCAGAGAGCGTGACGGCGTGGCAGTGAGGTTTCTTGTGGTGGTCGTTGCTCGTACAAGGCGGCAGTAGGGTCGTGGTTTGGGCGGCTGTTATAGGTGACCCCTGTTTCCCCATTTCTTTTGCCATTTTGGTGTCGGTTTTATGGAGGCTGTGGGTGGTTATGGTGGTCGTCGGGAAGGGGAAAGGGTAGTTGGGTCTGAGTCGAGTCTTGTGGTGGTGAGTAGGGTGGTTGTCGGTGATCATGGTGGTGGCAGGGGTGTCAGGCGACGACTGGGTTGCATTTCTAGCCGGATTAAGGGTAGCAGGTATAGGGTCTTGGGGTGGCGCCACCGTGGACTCGGGGGAGGTCGAATCGGTGGTGCCACAGGTGTCATAGTCATGGGACTCCGGTCATGACAATGGTGGTGGTCTGATGTAGTGTCGGTGACGGTTGTGGTGGTTGTCGGGTTGTTTACAGGGTCTGTTGGGGCGTTTTGTGGCGGTTGGGTGGTGAGTAAGGCTGGTTGCAGGCCACGGCTAGGCTCGCCGGCGGGAGTCGACCCAGGCTGGGGTGGTTGGTGGTGAGCAGGCCAGACCAAGTGTCGTGCCCTGGTGGTTGGCGGCGAGTTTTGGTGGTTGCACGGTGATTTTTGTCGGGTTGAAATGTGAGTGTCGGGTTTGGGTGTTTTTGTTTTAGGTTTCGCCTTGAGTTTCCATTTTTAGTAAGTCGGGTATTATTATTATTATTATTATTATTATTATTATTATTATTATTATTATTATTATTATTATTATTATTATTATTATTATTATTATTATTATTATTATTATTATTATTATTATTATTATTATTATTATTATTATTATTATTATTATTATTATTATTAATTTTATTATTTTGTATTATTATTTATTAGTATGAGAATTAATTATGAATTTCGGAATTGAGTATTTTGGTCATTGTGTCGGGATTCTATTTCGGGAAAGTTGCCATTTTTAGTAACTTGCCATTTTTGGAAACTTCCCATTTTAGGAAACCTTCTATTTTGGATAACTTCTATTTTTAGTAACTTCTAATTTGGGAAGGTTTCTATTATTACTAATCTTGTATTTTGGGAACGGGAATAGTTATGTAAATTAATTATATTATGTATATGTTTAGGCGACGAGTTTCGGGTGGGATACTTTTGATCACCTCTTGCGTTCTTGCTGCTATATTGAGGTAGGGAAATACACTTGACTTATCAGCGTTGTTGTTGAATTGTGTTGACTTGTTTCTGTTTCATATGACCAAGCTGTGAACGTTGACTTGTTTCGTGGTTGTTGATTTATGTTATGATTTATATACTGGAATGTGATTGACTGAATTAATCGTGTTGAGTATGTTATCACAACATTTGGTAGCTGGCATGATTTCATTCAATGACGTACATATTGTGTTGCATTGATTACTTTTGAGCATTTCATATGCATTGGAGTTGGAGGATGGTGTGGTGGTGACGATGTGGAGATACGATGTGATGTTGTGATAAGGCCTAGGCTGGTTCTGCAGGACTTGCCCTGGTGTCCTCAGCTGTTGAGCTGGTATATCGACGACGGTCGATTGTTGTGCCTGCCGGGGATCGGTATGGCCGGGCGTTCCGGGTTATGAGATATGAGTTGAGATGGAGATGGAGGCGACGGAGGAGCATGCATATCATATTCTGTTGTTGCATTGTATTACCCTACTCAACCTCGTGGTTGACCTGTGTATTCGTGAACACCTGTGATGATCCAAATATTGGTGAACAGATTTAACAGGTACCTCAGAGACTGATAGGAGCCGGATGGGAAGAGAGCTTGGATTGCCTGACTTAGTGTCTAGCTCATTTTGATTTGATCATGCTTAGTCATTCACATAGTTTACAAGTTTCTAATTTGTCTTACTAAAGTTTTAGTTGGTACGGTTTTGTAAACAGTATTCGTTTAAAGTATAATAAAGTACTTTGGTTCTTTGTCTATGTTATTCACTACCTCGGGAAACCGAGATGGTAACAGTCCGCTTTATTAGGGAATGCCTTGCTAAAGACTTCTTAATAAATCAGGGTGTTACAAAGTGGTATCAGAGCGAACGATCCTCAGGCCTAAACCAATGAACCCAATGAATCTAGGTTGTGTCTAAATAAAATGAACCCCTTGGGTAGGAACTGTTTGGAGCTCATAGTACGGTTAAGAAGGCGCCCTTAATACGTGCTCCTTTGCCCTCTCAGTTTTGAACCAGGTAACCCGAGAGAATTTGAGTGAATGGGGTAGTTAGAAGGAAAACCTTGGATATAATCGAGTTTGGTGTACACCTTGAGACCTATACATGTACTAACTAATCTGCAGGGCAACGCTATGGTAAGTGTTTGGATGAAAGATAACTTGGCCATACTATGTTGTGATAGAAATGTGTTACTGTTCTTTGATGAAGTAAGAATTGGATAAGAATGAGATACAAAATTGTTGATCATGAGTATAATGACGTTGTGACATTTGTTGAAGAATTGGTTAGATGTTTGTGATACATTGGTGATAGAAATTTATGTCTAGAGATATGCGGTTATGTGATCCCGAAGCCATGCTAGTATTGTATTGTGATAGTAATGAGAAACACTATCGAATTGCATGTTTCCTAGTATAGTAATCGTGATGTAGATGTAAGGAATAAGCCGATATGCAAAAGGATTCTATGGGATAGATGTTTACGTAAGTACACATTATGAGGATTAAGTTAGGATGGGTAATTATGGATAGTGAGTTTATAAGAGTTTGTAACATGGAAAAAGGATGACCCAGTGCTGAAACTTGTTTTGCTTGATTTTACTGTTTGATTGATCGTGCTGCCATTTGTTTTCTGTTTATCGACTATGAACGAAATGTTTATGAGTGATAGCCTTATGAGTTAGCTTCTGTTTAGCATTGGTTTCATGCGTATAGGATGTACGGTTTGAGAGAAATAAACATTTTAGTGGACAATGGTCAAGAAGTTCCTGTACAATTATGTTTCGACCAACAATTTTGTAAAATTTCCCATTTAATTTGTACTCATGATTTTTGCATAATTCCAATTGGAGTGATTAGAATACTCGTACATGTTTTCAGATTTATAAGCCACAAAAAAAAAAAAAAAAAAAAAACATTCTCGATGTTTTTATATTTAATGGTAATTTTTGCAAACTGACCCAAGTTTCGGACCAATTGCTGTTACGTAATTGTTTGGACCAACTGAGTTGTAAAATCCTTTAAAAATTGAATTTTGAGCTTGGGACCTCGTTCTTTTCTCATGTACTATTAACTCTCTGCATTTTATAGAAAGTAATATAACTCAAGTTCTAATTAAACGGTTATTTATTCGTGATTTTTGGAAGTTGCAACATGAATCATAACTTTTAAAAATGTGAATTCTATGTTAAGTTTTCATACCATTAATTCATCATTTCATGAGCCTTATTAATGTGACTTTACAATGTTCTTATATGATGATGGTAACTTGTTCATTAGATATGTGTCATGACAGGTGATAAAATGAATGTTATATTTAGATAATCTTGTTGGCATGATAATGTAAGTAAAATTTAAGGGCCTAATATGATTAATGTTTTATATGAGTCCAACTATTTGCATATTTTACATGTTAACATGATATAATTCCTCTTGTGTGTTCCTTAGATGTGTAGTGGCCGAATGTATGAAGTTATGAAACTATCGTGTCATATCTATTAAAGTTGGTGACAGTAAATGTTAACCTTAATGATTTCTAATGCATATTTCATTGACCGATTCTTTTTACTATCGCTACTTTCTCTTGTGGAAAAAGGATATGCTATGCACGTTGATGGAAAATTTTGAACTGCACCTTGATATTTGGAGATTATCAATTTATTCTGTTGGTTGTTGTCAATCCTAAAATATCGGCATGAATGTTTACATGATAACACTAGTCATGTCCAAATGTTTACACACGTGATATGTCATTTATGTGCTAGATAATTAGTGGCAGGAGATGTTATTTGTTACTTAAGTTCTCGTTGGGTGATTATGTAATTTGGTCACGTGAAATAAGTTGATAGAATTCATATCAAGTAAATATCTGAATTGCATGAATAAGTGTTCTATATGCGTATACGAAGTAGCTATGTAGCAAAACCAATAAAGTATGTGCTCCCAAAACCAATAACCTTGGTAGTAGCATGACTTCTTGTTAAGTAGCATCTTCGAACATGATAGGGTGAAATATTTTATACGAGTCCAGTTGTTTGCGTATTTTATATATGTTGGCATGTTGTAATATATCTGGTTAGTTCATCATATTTGTATAGTGGTCGGATATATATAAATATAAAACTATATTGTTATATCCTGGTAAAGTTGGTGGCGTTAAATGTTAACTTGATTGTTCTATTATACTCGCATGAATATTTATAATGATTATGTTTAAATGTTCACACATGTAGGGTGTCATCTGAGTTCTAATGTCTTTTATGTGAGTCCGGGTGCCATAGTTATACTTATTACTTTCATTGCATTAATTTATTTCAGTTGAACCTAAACTTATGATATGATAATAAAATAGTGTTGTTGTTCCTTACGGGATATGTTCATAGTTGTAATGTCATGAAATGCTAAGGTGATCGTTACAATT
>JAGPOY010000434.1:5149-29153 GCA_018983105.1 Silene uniflora | reverse complement strand
TCTTTTTAGGGAAAATAATGTATCCTTGATCCGATCTCTATAGGTTAGGCTTAAGACTCAATTGAGTTTTTGACCAGGCACATTTGGATTTTTTTGGGACTCGGATACAAATAAATTCTTCATTTCCTATGAGATTAAAATCCACTACAATAGGCAAATCTTCTCAGTTCTCATACCCGATGGATTTGATAAGAAAATACCCTCCGCCTCAATTATTTGTTTACATTTTAAACGCGTTACTAAGAAAAAAAAAAGAAAAAAAAAATTAAATAAGTGTTACTGAGAGTGGGTGATGGCGGGAGGTGATAGGGAAAGGCGGAGAGGAGATGACGGAATAAGAGGATCATTGAATAAGAAGTGTACTGCAAAAATTCGTGCTGCGTAAATACACCTCATTCAATAAATTTACGAGCTAATTAGCAGACATCTGCAGGCTTAAGAGTAAAATTTAAATTTATATGCATCGCAAAAGGAGGATACAGTAAGGATGAAAGTTATATTCTGGTCTAACCAAGTTAGACTTCCGAGGAATAGACAACCGAGGAAATTCCATCTACACAAGAAATATTACATCCAAAACCAGTTATAGCTCTTAGAGGCAACAAAAGGGGTTTTACAAGTAAAAATGCTAACTTGGTCAAAACCATCTTCCAGGAGAGAGTCTCGATCGATAGAGATTTTGATTGCCAACAGGAAGACTATGTACGAAGCACGCAAACAAGAAGTGAAACAAGGTTTGAGAGATGCTATGTAATCAATAGTCGGGATGTGAGAGTGACCTTTTCTATACTTCGTCACTGTTTCCATTCTTCAGGATGTTGTATTTGCACAGAGGACAGGTCGCATTCATGTGTAACCATTTGTCTATGCATGTGCAGTGGAAATGGTGACGGCAT
Organism: Silene uniflora; assembly: GCA_018983105.1. NCBI lineage: Eukaryota > Viridiplantae > Streptophyta > Magnoliopsida > Caryophyllales > Caryophyllaceae > Silene > Silene uniflora. The sequence continues at coordinate 28,257 of JAGPOY010000434.1, read as the reverse complement.
GGAAGTTCTCGTATATCACTTCCATCTTCATATGCCGAAAGGCATATTACACACTCCTGCAAATGTGACAAAAACATCACCAGGGGTCAACAACAACTTAGAACAAGACAAGAAAAACGAAACTTCAGCTCTTTTAATATTACAAACTGACGCTTGCAGCTTGAAACACCATTAAAGAAATAAAATAAAAAGGCCATTCTTATATAGAAAGAGAAAATACAATTCGAGGATGACGAATTTCCTACGAAAGGAGGACAAACTGGAAGGAATACAGAGTAATCTCCTATTCTTCTTTAAGTAGCTTCCCCAAAATGAATATTGGTTAACGAAATCCCCTTCATAATACTCCAGTCTTTTTGTCCGAGGATGAGGTCGTAATTGAATACAGCTTTAAGGTCTCCTGACGGTATAAAAGCTTAAACCCCCTTTTCTCAAGCATACCTAAAGTCAGAGTACTGTCGATATGTGTCTGAGCACCTAAAGAATGGCGGCCAACATATCTCCCAAAAGGAGTCATAATTCCTTCCCTACTTTACCCCTGGGTGGCTAAGCGGCTGAGCCCGTTAATCATATGTGTGAGAATTATATACTTGCCTTTTCTCTCCTTCATGACTATAGTGGGTACCAAAAATTCTAAGAATGACTTAATGTCAATAGGGTGATGTTCCGGAGATGCTCAAGTCAAACTACTGTATATTGAAAGAGATGTTCTATCACAGACCCTGACGGCTAGTCATGTTAGCATTAAAATCTTTGATCATATTTCAAAAATTGAGCTGCTGCTTGATTTCCTAGTGAAATAGCATGGAGACAGGCAAGACATTTGTACCTCGGTTGCACCAAAAACAACTCCAATACCCCAGCATCCCCAAGGAGTAAATACTTTCAAAAGAATTTAGAGAAAAGATAACATTTTGAGTAGACTTACAGCGTCCTCTGCTGAAAGATGATGCTCAAGAGGAGTGTCCGTGTCGCATTCAGTCATAATTCCACCAAAAGATTCCTGGATCTCACCACTTGGTTTCTCAATTTCACCTAATCTTCTGAACTTGTACTTCGTGAGCCTCTCAATATCCTCTTTAGTAGCTCCTTCCTATATGTCAATTACATCCAACGAAAAAATTGCAGATATGAGGAGAAGGTCCTTCAAAGGCCAGATAGATAATTTTGATTGTAAACAAAACACGCAAGAAAACTACCTGATCTGCCACAGCGTATAGAATTGCAATAATGCATGGAAGGCAACAACAGACAGCTACGCCAATGATGCATGCCACGAGGACGCAGATCACAACAAAGAACACATCAAATGCCAAGAATGTTATAGTGAGCCTGTGAAAAGAAAGCAATCTTGAGTAACTTAAGAAAGCCTACAGAAATGGAGGGTCAACTTGAATCATTATCAATGGTTACGTGAAGATGTACCAGTAAAGCTTTGGCGCGTCATCGGACAGCATTTGTCCACCAGATGATACCCAGTAGAATCCAATAATCCACCAAATAAAAGAGAACATTGTGTTTGCTGATTCCAGATGCTTTGCAAGACTGCTCAGGCAAAAAATTGTTTTAGAAAAAAGAATTATGTAAAATTGATGGATCCTTCAGCAAAAGAAAACAATTGCATAATTCAGTTTGGTGCCGTTCATGTGGTGGAAGTCAGCTCTTGGTTTAGAATATAATCTGAAAGAAGAGGCCCAAGAAAAGAATGCAAGGATTTTTTATTTATTTTTGAAAATCACCAAACTACTCAATTGATGCCTCAATACTCAAATAGCTGCTCGCTAGCACACCAATAAGCTAGTCCATGTAAATATACCCAACACATAAGCACAAAGAACTAACACCGGTAACATGTCCAAGAGAAACTTTTGAGTTGAAGCAGCGGGCGTACAATAACCACCCATTTAAAGCTTAGTTATCAATCAATAACGCCAACAATTCCAGGCTTCGCCACTTGAACCATATCTCCACAAGCACAACAGAACTATATTCATAATAAAAGCAAATAAATCAGTGGGGACACAATTTCATAACCTATTCCTATCCTAAACCTACCATATACCTAATTTCGCAATTGCAATTTGCAAACAGACCGTCACCAAAATACTTATTTCATGTTCTTAGACCAAACACCTCCTATTCCCTAACAGCAATTCTATATTCCTACTCCCAAAGTGGACAAACATATCAACATAAATGCAATTCTATATTCCTACTCATGTTATAATGTCGTAGCAAATAAATCAGTAGGGTTGGGACTCATGTTAAGCAATAAGCATTATACTACGACATTATAACATGAGAACCCTCACACAGCAAGCAACGACTATATTAACACTAGTCGGGCGCCTTCAGGGCTCCACACCAAATTGTAGAGCATGAGAATTGGATGTACGCAGTTTTACCCTACATTAACAACTATCCATATGACCTAACATTAAAATAATCTAGAATACATCAGATGAATACGGAAAAGAGGCATTTTGCTTTATTCCATCAAAATCGCTCAAACAACAAAACTCGAACCAAAGATCATACCTAACGTTATCCTCATCCTGCCTCCTCTCACCAACAAACTCAACAAAATCCCCTTCCACACTAGCACTACTCGAATTCGAGCTCAAATTCTCATAACTCCCGGGATTACTCCCCAAATTAGCATTCAATCCCAAACCCGAACCCAAACTCGTCCCAACCCCAGCACCAACACCCCAACCACTCCCCGCCGAACCTCCACCCCCACTCCCAACCCTATTACCACCACCGCCGTCACTGCTCTCTCTCCTCCGGCGATACTCAACACAAACACACCACATATGAACAATACACTGAATGCCATAACCTATAAGCCAAAACCTCAACGGAACTTCCGTCACCTCATCATTACCCCACACCAACACAACAATGGCGGACATCACAAAAATCGTGTTCCAAATTAGGTCAAGGATTACGATCGGCGTAGAATACGCCCAATCACTTTGACGTTCCTCAATTTGCGCCGCCGCCGATTCACGCACGCGTACCGATTGTTCGGAGATCATTCGTTGACTGCTCGCTCGTCGGAGAAACCTCGCCGCACCGCGTAATCCTGCGCGTCGCGAGAATCGGCGGCTTTGTGAGTGGATTGATCGCTCGTTTGGTGGTGATAGTAGCGGCGCCGCCGCATCTTCGGTGGTTGACATGGTGGAGAGAGAAAATTGTAGGTGTAGATAGAGAGAAGGATAACTGGGGATTTAAGTAGGGTTTTGGGGGAGTGATTTAGGTGAGGTGGGAAACCATGGATGGATGGATGAAGAAAATTGGGGGGAAATTTGGGGAAAATTGAGGGAAAATTGGGAAATTAGGGATTTGTTTTGATTTTGATTGGAAGAGGGAAGATGAGGTGGTGGTGACAGATGGATTGCAATGATTGTTTAATTATTTTATTTGTGTATAGAACGGGAAACTTTAAAATTTTAAAATTTTTTTTTGAGAGGTGAGGTGGGAAACCATGTAATTTTTTTGAGAGGAAGAAATTTTAAAATTTTAAAATTTGAAAGGTCGTTTAAATTGAAAGTGGTTAGTATTCAACTAGGATAAGAAGTTGCAATGCGTCTTGCTTTTGATTAGCATTATCTGTCACAAGCTGAAGATGACTCATGCTCCTCTCACACTAACAAGTGGAAGGGCAAGTGGGGTGGAAATAGAGCATCTTATGGATATTGTCACTTGCATGTTGTGAGAGGAGCATTGACGGATAGTCTCGTCTTCAATGAGAATTTGTGAAGAAGTTGTGGTTAGGGTGTTGTATTTGTATTAGACTTAGACTCCTACTAGAGTACTAGTTAGTGCCACACTGACACCAATTGGCCAACGTATTCCAACAATCAACAAGTCTTTCTTTGAACGGGTAATTTTCGTTTTAACGTTTAAGACGGAAAATATGACCCATTTATAGCTAGTTGTGCCTACCTTTTGATAAATAGTTATCAGAACGACTTTTAGTCATATTTTACTTCAAAAACGGCGGTATTTGGCACGTCTTAAAGCTTAAGACGGAAGGATACGTCTGAAATGAGAATTGGAATTTAGCACTCTGTATATTCAATCTTTTGTTTGAGACGGTTTAGCTGTAATATACATAGAGATGTATAGTATTGACATGCGAGGTGTTAAGTTTGAATCGTGAGAACATAAAAGGGTTAGAACTTGTGGATTGACTTGTGTTAGAGATTTTTACCTCCCTCATGATCCTACATTCCTACCAACTCGAATCCGTACTAAATTGAATGGATGACCATCATAAAATTTGTTACTTTCAACATACTCTCGTTAATTCGCACCAAAAAAAACCAATATACTCTCATTAATATTGCCTTGTGACGGATATCGACCGTCACAAATGAGAATTTGTGTTAATATTGGATGGATCATAGATCATTACTGAATTTGTTTGAAATTTGCTAGGAGTCTATGACAATAGAACAATATTTCTTACTTTAAACAATTCGATCATATGAAAGTTTAAAGGGAAATTCTACATGGTAACCCTGTGTTTTTTCAAATTCTACATGGTAACCCTACGTTTCAGAGAACACACATGGTAACCCTGAACTCTTTAAATACATATCGCCGTGACCCTGAACTTTTTCCGTCAATTTTCTCCGTTAAGTATGTGACGTGGGCAATTAAATTTTGAGATTTTCTACATGGCAACCCTATATTTTTTAAAATTCTACAACATAACCCTACTTTTTCTACAAATCACATGTGCTTAAAAACATAAGCCCTTAATTAATCTTTTTTTACCATTTTATTAAATTAAACCCAAATTGTCGAATCTACCCTTATTACCCTTCAATTAACCATGTTGTGAAAGCAAAATTTAGTAAAAACTTTGTTCGATATCAAAAAAACCCCGGCAAATATTATAAATATTAAAGTAATTAAAGTACTTCATACCGAGCATTATAATAATCAACATACCGAGCGTTTTAATAATCAATTCCAATTTTGATTCATAGGTTTAATCTAATTAAAAAACTTTTTTTCCCGAAATCTCATCAAATGCCCCAAAATTGAAAATGTCGTAAACATAACAATAACTCACTTTAATTATTTGACAAATTGGCACAATAATGGGTACAATTGAGGAGTGTAGACTCACTTGTAAACATTGAGCCGAATAGTGGATTTCTATGTTAATTATTGACCCGATTTTTGGAGATTTATGGTAATGATACAAGAGATGATGAGAGTTCGCATTTTATTGGAATAATCAAGGAAAAAACGTGCTAACAATGATAAATTAAGGAACTATAAGGAAATATTTTTAAGAGTGTTTCCTTTGTTAAAAAAAAAACAAATAGGGTTATCTTGTAGGATTAAAAAAAAACATAAGGTTACCTTGTAGTAAATCTCAAATCAAATATGCCACGTCACATATTTAACGGACAAACTTGACGGAAAATAAGTTTAGGGTCACGGCAAGACGTATTAACAGAGTTCAGGGTTACCATGTGTGTTTTCTGAAAAGTAGGGTTAACCGTGTAGAATTTGAAAAAATACAGGATTACCATGTAGAATTTCCCAAGTTTAAATCATACGGACTAATTCGTATTCTTCAAGACCGCGTATGGTTTACACAGTCTGATTTACTCTTATCTACAAAACTGCTATCTCATATACCATCTCAAAAAATAGTTTATATAGCATGGAAGTTGAAACAGAACATCCACTCACAAAGTCACAACTCACAAGAGATGAAATACAAGGCCCCGACTCCTGAGTATGAAATTAGGCACAAGGGTAAAAATGTAAAGATTAATAAAGTGGATACAGAAGAAACACAATTAAATTTTTTCTCCACTATAATGAGAAGACACAATCAGCTTAACAATGATGGCAAAGAGTAGATACTCTTCACCTACAACATGTTTGTCATCCAGAGATTACAAGCTTTAGATGTACAGAGGTGCGACGACAATCCACCTACATCGAGAGTCAAGAGTCGTGGAAGAAGCCGAGCATACCCTTCAACAAACTCAGTCCGTCTTCAATTACATGCCGGTTGAGAGAAGTAGACTTTGACTGAAAATGCCATCGCCTGTCATTTCTACCCATCCATATTGGTATAATACAAGTCACAAGAGCAAGGAGCTTCTAAAGTAGTCATCACAAAACTTTGGGGCCAAAACCGAGCGATAAAAAGTACATTTCCTAGATTTGAAAGCCTTGATGTTACAATCACTTCTTCAAATGCTCCGGAACAAGACGTGCACGTAGCTCGGGGGACACATGGGCTAGCTCTGCAACCCAAGGTCGGTTAGAGTGAGGACATGGATGACAAAAATATCAATGTGGAAGGGCCAACATGAGACTAGAGATACCTTCAGGTGTAAAGTTGAACAAAGGTGGAAGCGGTTTGCCATTAGGCAAGCATACATTGCGTTCCCTCAGATCATCAAATAAATGATGCGCACAAGCCTCCAGCTGAAAGAATGGTTGGAATAAGGAAAGGTTAACAACAACAGAGCCTTAATCGTATGATGACTTAAGCGTCAACTAACATGGAAGATTATGTGGAACCTTCATTGAGAGGTAAATAATGAAAAGAAAAAAAGTAATAAATTTCAAAATGTAAGGAAACAAAAAGGGTTCTTAATTACATCAAGAGACAATTGGATAAAAGTAAAACGGATTATAGATATCACAAAAATTTGCATATGGTGGCGTGGCCTCATATGTGAGGCCATCTCATAGAAGACTCACTGATATAATGAGGCCATCTCATAGAAGACTCACTGATATAATGCTATAACATTTTAGACAGGAAAGAGGGTAGATAGTTAAATCAGAAGTTGCATATAATGAACGACGACAAGCACAGAACGGCACCAGGAAAAAATCATATTATCAAAGTACATTTTGTGGTAAAGGTTATTCCGTGGACATGTGAAATGAGATGAACAGGAATATTTAATCCAATTAAGTGAAGGTGAAGAAAAGAGTGACTAAGAGAACCTCACAGAGCACCAAGCACAAAGGTGGCGACCCAAATCCTTAAATAAGTGAGTCACTTGCCCACAATTTTTTCAAAGATCAATAGGGCAAGATTCGAACAAGTAAAATGTCACATAAGATTTTGTGGTAGATAAAAAAGTCAATATTGGAAGCCTGAAAGGCTGAAATATGTCATCACAACTCACTCATCATATCAGGATTGGTCAGTGTAATAAAAAATAAAAATAAAAAAAGGCCTATGTATATAACGAATTTGATTTGCTTGAAGCAACAGAAAGGATTATCACCGCTGTGCAACGGAGATTTGGAGAATACTGAAGCAACCGCGACACCAGATCCACAGCTTCATGGGGAATCCGCTTGTGGAACACCTGAAACAAAAATTTATTAGACATACAGCAGCTTAGAGAAGATAAACAAAATTACAATGCGATGAGAAATTCTGCAACTGAAGGAGGTAAATGGGTAAACTTAACAATACCTTGTGCCACGGATGAGGCTTTATTTGCGGAAACTTAAATTCGCTGGAATTTGGATTCATACACCTTATTTCTTCTCTGGTTGGTGTTCCCAGAACCTGCCATACCACATAGTTGAGAACATATTGCAAGGTCGAAATGCAACTACTTTCACATTTTCATGTGACCATTGAGTTGAGACTTTGGAAGGTTTACCTTAACAATCTGTACCAGTTGATCAACACCACTATCACCAGGAAATAGTGGCTGCAAAAAAATCACACAAAGCATGAGAAATCCCACATACAATCAGTGGGCGTTTGGTTCACTCTAGAGTTGTAAGGAGGGGGAACTAAGTTAAAACTTGAGAGAATGGGGGGTATGGGATCCTAAGGGGTAATGGAGTTAGGATTCTTCAAGTTTCTAACTCCATTCCAAAATGATCCAAGTGATCCAACCAAACACTAAAATAGATCAAATCCATTCCGCCCCATTCCAAACCACCAAAGCATCAGACATTACAGAGCAGCAGAAAGAAAAAGATGGAGATAAATCAGAAGATGCAAATGAATGAATGATGCATAAAATTGAAAGTGAAATAGAACGAAGAAAACCTGTCCATGAAGAAGCTCAGCCATAACACAGCCGACAGACCACATATCGATAGCAGTTGTATACTCTGTAGCTCCAAATATTAATTCAGGTGCTCGATAATACCGAGAACAAATATATGATATGTTTGGTTCACCTGGAACCTGCAGTGCATTATATTTTAGTTCAAATCAAACTAAAACGAAACAAATTCACGACAATAGTTCTAGCTCCAAGGCAAAATAAAAATATACCAATATCTTTGCACTCCCAAAATCACACAGCTTTACTTCATGTGTGTGTGGATTAACCTGCAGATCCAAATCAACGAAAAATTGGTCTTATTATGGATATTGGACAACAATGTGATCTCGATGACAACAGTATTTATACGACACCCTCAGAAACCACGATCCTACTCAAGAGCTCTGAAGAATCAGGATGTTCCTTAGAAAAAACGAAGAGAGGGACTCATTCGAATTTTCTTCTTGGTCACTGGAACTGCCCACATAATTGAGAACTGGCATTGTGACAAAATGAAATCTATGTTGTCAATGACAGTGCCATGCAGAGGATATTGTTAAGTGTTTGGATAGCCAACCCACTATAAGAAATGAAGCTGGTAAGTGCTGCTTAATGATTTCCTACTCAAAAGCCATATTTTCCTGGGAAGTTTTACAATCCTTGGCCATTTAGTAGCTGTCTAAATATACTATTGAGCTACATTCATCGAAAAACCCACGGCCGCTTGGTACAAATGAAAGACAATCAGTGATATGAACATTAAATTGAAATAAAGAAATTAACAAAAGATGCAAGAAATAACACTCGAACTCAACAACAGCGAAAAAAAGTACAAAACACTCACCAGTAAATTTTGGGGCTTGATGTCACGATGGCACACGCCAATAACATTGTGAACATAATTTAACGCCCGACAAATCTACAAAAAAGCAGAGTATTGTTGAAACACAACAGTCGTGCTTACTTCTCTAAGAGAATAATTATTCGAATTATCATCAGGTAAACTAAACCAAAGTCTTAAAAGCTCAGGACAAAATTTAGATTCGTGTTAGCAATCATAAGCTCACCTGGTAGATATACAACTTCACATATATAATAGGCATATGTTGATTCATCCTACTATAGTGCTTCAGAACTCGGTAGACTGTTTCTGGAACATATTCCAGAACAAGATTCAGGTACACTTCGTCGTTTTCTGTTGTCGAATAGAAATAGTGCTTCATTTGAACAACACTGGGATTCTTTAATAAGCACATGATCTGGAGTTCTCTGTTCTTGTATCGCTTATCTTGTAAAACCTTTTTTATTGCAACTAGCTCCCCACTTTCCAAGCACTTAGCCTGTGAGGAAAAAGAAAATAAGGGACATGAATAACTCAATATCTGCTTAAAAATTCAAACAACCTCAGGGACATCGGGTAAACCAATTGTCAATTACCTGGAAAACTACACCAAAGGAACCAGTGCCAACCACGCGTTCTGCCAAGTAAGAAACTGTCTGGAACAAAGATGTGTGTAGTGTTATGAAGGAAGTTATAAACTAACTTCTCCGGATAAAAAGAGAACACAAAATTATAAGAAAGCGAGAAAGAAGAATATGTTGCTTTTAAACAGAATTATGACCATCAGCAAGAAGCCAATCAATGTAATATAAGATGCAAAGCCAATCCTTGCCACCAAATGGATAACTTATAAAGGAAATGTGCAAAACCAGAAAGGAAAAGGGGAGTCACCTGTTTCGGCATCCCATTTTTACCACCCATCGTTGTCGTAATTATCTGGCCAGTTTCAGTGCCATTCCCACTCACAAAAGCTGCCTCCATGTCCTAAACAATTGCAAGCAGGGTAGATGAGTCAATACTTTAAACTATTAAAAAAAAAACAGGAATTTTCAAACGTAAACTATATGCTTTAGCTCCATTGCCACCTATGTTATTATTAATTAACAAAGCCAAAAGTCATTATTTGAACCAAATTGCATCCGCAATCCTTGAGAAAATCACAAAAGATTAATCTGACAAAAGTCAAATCAAAATCTGCTACTCCGAAAATCGATGTTGAGATAAAAAAAGTGTTCAACCCAACAGATTTATTTTGCCATTCCGCCTTAAATTTTACCTGTTCGTCAAGGCAATCAGCTTTACTATCCTGGATTTTCATCCCATGCATTTCCTTAGGAAGTTTATCATAATCAGTTTTCTTCATCATATCAGCAGAACTTACGTCAGACGTGCTAGCCACAGCCAAAATAGAAGTTGAAGGCACGCCCTGCTCTCCTCCACTTTCTTGGTCAACCTTCACCTCCTTTGTGCAACAGTCCCCACCCTAATACACATAAATTGCATGTTACAGTCAAAACTGCAAGATATGAAGGTGCTGAAAAGTAAATCACACTCTAGTATCAGAAACGAATAAGACCCATGTTTCCTGCATTCTAATTTCTAAACAACCTTCCTGGAGGAAAAGAACTATTCTGATGAACGGAAGGTTCAAAGAAATGAAGATTGAGCCACGTGAAAACGAAACAGGATAATAAGAAACTTATATCTTAATGTTTGTTGTTGGTCAGATATAATGCGAACAAAGCATCACGAAGAATTTATAAATTAGTGCTTAAGGGTGGTACTTGAATTTAGAAAAGAAATCCTTGAATGCCATTCAACAGCAGAAGTACCAAGAAATCCCAATTGTTTGGGCCTTCAAAAGTTTAAGAGAGACTGCTCTTGTTCCAAGACTTGCCTATTATTTCAAAACCCTTCAAGCTAGAGTGGCCACCGCGGGTCTGCTTTTCACATTAAGTGAAACAGATGTAACCTTCTTCAATACATATTTTCTCCATAAAATGTAGGTGGTGAGGTGGTCTTAAATTACAACAAGAAACAAGCACATTGAACAAGGAAAAAGAGCACTTTATTGTCATCCTGACAATAATCCATCATTACAAAGGACACCCGCTAAAAGACTTCTAGCAACTCTTCTACGTAAACAACCACCTACCGAGAATTCTGAACTTCCGAGTACCAAAATACCGCCTATGAGCTAACGGTAAGACTAAGAGATACAAGACTAACAAGAGTAATGAAGGCAACTACAGTGAAAAAAATTAACGACGGTAGTTCAAAGAGATTTATATCCTTATGAAAGAAAACTAAAAATTTACAATATATTTCCAAATTTATCAATTTTTTCTTCAAATTCAACCTCACCATTATAAGATACCCTTGTCATATAGAAGCAATATCAGCAATACATCAACCAATGCTATGATATTAAAGGCCAACACCCCCCAATCCCCAATCTCCAATCTCCAATCTCCAATCTCCAATCCTCAATCCCAAATCCCCAAACTCGGTTAGAGTATAAAGCTGCAGAATTTCACAAAATCATAGTGTACCTCCACAATCTAAGTCAAACATCTTAGCATAACCCAATCACGCTCCTCAAATGGCTTGTAACTTTCCGTCATAAATCTGTTTTCGTATTTTCCTTTTTTGAAACTAGTCTATTCAATATCCCATGATCTACTAAATTCCTGGTAGTAAATATTAGTTGTACTCTTGTTCACATAAATCGGTTTTCTTGACCTCATGTCGTTGCGTCATAAACACTTCCAATCCAATACTTCACAAAGGTGACTCTCTGTGGCAACCGACATCTAATACCATGATTAAAGCCACCAAATCGAGTAAACTATCATCCATAACTTCATTCAATTCCTTCAATTCTAAGGTGATCATTTTACACCAAATGCAATACCACTAATCAAGCTAGAATCGCCTTACATCCCATTTTATCAATTGCGCTCATTAAAAAATATCAACAACAACATTATCGACGACATTAACCCGGTGCCTCAATGGTTCCGGCGAATTGCAAGGTAAGGGCAACGATAGAAACTTCCACAATCATCGATCAAAAATGTAACCCTCATAATTATCAACATAACATAACAATGCAAACTTCAGAAGCTCATCCAATCAACACGTTTCAATCAAATTCGATTTCAAATTCAATTTCAAATTCAATAAAAACAGCAAAAATAATCAAAAACTGCAATTAAAAAGAGGGAATTGAAAATTCATACGGAATCAGAAAGAGAAGGTCTGGCAGCAGAAATACTTTTGATACGTCGCATAACATTCATCGTAATTGATTAAATTAAAATAATCGGGAATTTCTTCCCCCCGATTTCGAACCCTAGAAATTCGAAGGAGGGAGGGAAGAATTTCAATTTGTGTGTGTCGTCTGCAATTGATGAAGACGAAAGAGAGGGGAAGGAAATATATTTGGGGGAAACAGAAAGAGAAGAGGGGATAAACTTGTTTTGTACGGAGTATTTTATTCCTGGATTTGTCTGTCGTTTGCTCAGTCAAAGGTCAGAGATTAGTATGTGGGGGTCTTATCTATATCCATAAATAAACTAATTTATACTTAATCAATCGTGTCCTCCTCCTAGATTTACATAATCTTGTGAGTAGGGATGGCAATGAGTGGGATATGGGTGGGGTGGAGCTATATCCATATCCATATCCATTTAATTTATGGTCGTTCATATCCCACCCTTATCCATTTAATATTTTTTCATTCATCCATATCCATATCCACCGGGTGAAGCGGGTGGAGCGGGCACCCGTTGGATACTTTCACGCTTATAAAATTTAGTACAAATATATCGTAAAAGAAGATTGACACGAAAAAAATTAAAAAGCGTATATCACTCGAGTACAAATACATCGATTTCAAATCAAATACAAATGTCAAAAAGACCTATAGAGGTTATAAAGTTTTTTTTTAAAAGAGATTTTAAGTTATTGTTTTTTTTAATCAAAATAATTATTAATTTTTTTAAAAAAATATATAAATATTTATTTAGGATATCCGTCGGGTGGTTAAGCGGGTGATAGACTATGATCCATATCCCACCCTAAATTCACCCACATCCATATCCCACCCTAAATTGAAAATTAAATCGCCATCCATATCCCACCCATTTAATTTCGGGTGGATGGATATCCACAGGGTAAGGGTGAACTTGCCATCCCTACTTGTGAGTTGTGACGGATCAAATAAAAGGCTTTTTAGGCTCCATCTATTATTATCTTCTCTACTCATATGAATAATATGAGCTTGTGACGGATATATCCGGCACGAGGAAGACTTATTGGTAATTCAGCCACAAACGTTTACTTAATCATTATTATTGATACATAAACATCATCGCTATAATAAATAAACTAGTATAGATCCCGCGCAATATATGCGCGGTATTTATAGAGTTTTGTTTTTTTCAAGTGTATTACTTTTTTTGGTATGATTTTAGTGTATTATAGTTTTAAAATTGACATTTCATTTATTTTTCATATTTTACCCATTATATTTTGATATGAGAGGAAAAAAATAAACAGAATACTAATTCAGAGAATTGAGTAAAAATTACGAAATGTGGGTATATTTTAATGAATTTTTTTTCTTCTAAAAAACAGATGATTTCATTTTATAAATTTTCTTAAAATAAGTCTAATGATTTTTTTTTTACCAAGGTAATAATATCAGTTTACAGATTGTTTTGTACAGAATATGTGTCAAACTATTTTATAATTAATAATAACACTGAAAAACGATTTAGCAATTTAAAGTTTGTTGTTTATATAATTTTACTTTTAATTTCAATTAAAAGATAATAATTTATAGTCTAAAGATAAAAATTATAACTTCATCATAGTTAAATGAAAATATAATAGTAAATGAGCTCTCATTTATTTCCTTATTTGGAGAGATTCCTTTTGGAGGGAAAAATTATTGAGAAAACTTAATCTCTTAGTATAAGGGGGATTATAAATAAAAATCAACAAAGATTTATTGAAATCACGTATTTTATCGGTGTGTTTGCAGAGGGTGTGAAATGAGATTTTGTTTGGGGGGAATGGGGATGGCTCGAGTCATATTGGAAGTGGGAGTTGGGGAGGTAGGGGAAGTGTACACGGTGGCATACTGCTTAGTTTGAGAGGAATAATGGCGGTTAAGGTTTTTGTGGGGTGTTGAAGGTATAGGATAGAGTCGTTAAATGTTTCAACATGCTAATCACCAATAATTATATTAATCTCTCTCTGACATTTCTTTCGTTTTTCTCGTGAGCAATTGATCGGAAAATAGTTAAGTGAACTTAATTGCACACAATACCAAATTTGTGAAGCCGATTTGTAGATAGTGAAACATTTCGGGCTATATTATGCGTAACTGTAACCATTTGGGGTGTATTTGCTACTTATCCCGAGATCAATCTATCTAAGGTTATATTCTTATCCGTATTTGCCACTTATCCCGAGATCAATCCACATAATGATTTACAAATTACGACTACTACTTAGACCAAACCTTTCGGACGGGGAGGGTTATACGAATCGGGTTAAGGTTATGAGGTGCTTAAAATAGTTTTTCGCGACTGTTATGTTTTACCATTTTTTAAGGGAAAAAGATATATTTTTAAAAAATATTCATATTCAATATTATAGTAATAAAATTAGTTATTACATATCGTATTTATGTTAAATATTTATAAAAATTAAATTATTTTATTATCAAATGATATAAAATTGATTTTTAATTAATTTTGTGATTTAAAATATAAATGCAATGAATTTTGAATTATTATTTTAAGATTTGCATGCCTAACCCTAAATAACACAAGTCAACGGCGACGAGGTTTAATGACAATAGGATGACGATGGTTCGCCTAAGGTAGAAACCCGGAGTGAGCAACGATGAGAGGAAGGTAGATCATGATCGGGGGAGGTTGGTCTGACTATGACGGCAGAGCGCGCGGTGGTTGATCAACCTACGAATATGCAACAGTGTTTGGGCGGCGATGTGGACTTGGTGGCCAGTCTACGGTCTGGTCCGGCCCACATTAAAAATAAAACTAAAATTACCTTATAAATTAGTATCGATCCGGTCCAAACTCCGAAAAGACCGGACCTAAAGGGTTCCGGTCCGGGTCCCCTCATAACAGGTCCGATTTGCGGCCTTGGGTTAGGTGGTTAGCCGGTCCGCGGATTCATCTGGTTCGGTTTTGGACCGTGAACACCCCTAGTGGGGTTTATGAGGTATTGGTGTGTACAATACAAAATTATGGGTTATTTATTTCTTCCTTCGAATGTAGAACGTACACGAGTGGGAAAAGTGAGAGGTAAAATTGCCAAATGTACAATGAGTAAAATATTACTACGAACGTTAGCGTTAGTAGGATTGTTCACCGGTTTGGACGTAAATGCCCGCGAATTGGACGACCACTTACCCTAACGGAGACGAGGCAGGCTAGGAGGAGACCTAGACCAAACCGGAACCTTTTATATCCGGTTTTTTGGGGGTTGATCATAACCAGTTAGACTTTAAAGGATAATCTGAGTTTTTATTTTTTGCCTGGACTGGACCAGATATCGTTACCAAGATTTTACGGACCTAGAGACCGACCTCGTTTAGAGTAAGATTATCCCCGTACCAAGATGTGTCTAAGCGAAAGTCTGAGGTGTGTTTGTACAACATTAATGCATGACTTACTATTCAATAGTCTTAGAGTGGGTCCTGAGTTTCCAAGACCCACATTGAGACTTAGGAATAGTAAAAGTGATAGTATTATTTTATCAATTTAAATAAGATAAATATCTAAGTAATCAATTGAAAGTTGTGAAAATTTTGATTTATGAAACTTTATCTCCAATTTTAAAAATTGAGATTTTCTTTAAAAAAAAACACAAACTTTTATTTATGACGGTCGGAAAATGTTCGTAACAAACTTGTGACGGGCCAAATAAAACTCACATGGGTAGATAAAGATTTGTGATTCTTTAAATACTTTACTTTTGTCTTATCTACCCATATGGGTGACATTTGACCCGTTATAAGCTTATCTGTCACAAGGGAGGACTACTAAAAAAAATGGTTATGCAGAATGTTTATAAATAGCTTGGTACTCCGTATAAATATTTTGAAAATCATCGTCGGATTCGTAATCGAGCCCATCATCATCAACTTCAAGCTGATTTCGTTGAACACATTTGGCATCATTGTGGTGACAAAGTCGTGTATGAATCTGAAGGATAAAAAGATAGTCCAAAGCTGAGGTGTTGAAGTCCGAGGATGGGTCCGGGAATAAACTTAGTCTTACCGGACGGGTCTAGATTGTAAACAACCGCACAAATTCAATCGGATCAATAGGCCAGCCCATATCTCGTCCGGGCGTAAATAGCCTAGCCCAAATAATCATCCCTAATCCTCACCATTGCGGCTAGGGTTTATCCCCAAAATCTCAATCCTAGGGTTTTATAAATGCATACTATTCCTTTCATATTTCACTTGAAGCTAATCAATTAGCTATTTTTCTGGGTTGAATTTCTTTTCACCCTTTACTCAAGCCTCTTCAAATTAATTTCATAAATTTAGAGTTTTCACTATCCTTGTAGTATAACTCAAGTTTCTGTCTGTTTCTGTTTTCTGTGATTTGATTATGTTGTTGTTTTGTATGTTAATTGCAAAAAACCTTGGTATTTCTTGCCAGATTCTGGGTTGTTATTTGCGATTTGCTTGTAAAATTACTGTCTCGTTCCGATCATTTATTTACCTTTTTATTCGTTACGTTTTAATCAAATGTAAACAAATGATTGGTACGGTGGACAAGTTTATACTATTGTCAAACGTTAGCTTATTGTGTGACATAATCTTCAATTTTCGATTTCTGATTTTGTTGGATATTTGTTATACCAGTCTTTTCAAGCAATGATGACAAATGTATAATCCCAGCTCTATGAGATCTCGTATTTGTTACGAGGTCGAGGACAAGATATACGAATATTTGCCTGAGCTTATCTCATCTCCCCGGTTTTAATTAATACTGGTTGTATCAATTTTGATCGATGATTCATGTTAGCCGACCCTAAATCATGAACATTTACCGTTACTGGCTATTCTTATGCCTGTTGGCTGTTGCCCAAGTGCAAAATTCTGCCTGTTTCATCTGTTGTGTTTATTTGGAAACTGTTATTTTTCGCTCGAATCAATGATGACAAATACTAATCCCAGCTCTATGAGATCTCGTTAACACGAGGTCAGGGACAAAACTTAAGTACAGTATATTTGACTGAGCTCGTATCTTATTGATTTCTATTTTTCAGCTATGTTTCTTCAATGAAGAATGGAAGCGTACCTTGTATCGCTAAAGTTTTTACTTCTGTTTCAAAGAAACGCCGCTGTCGAATGTTTTAGTACTCCGTGTAGTTCCTGTATGTTTGCTTCTTCGGATTTAACTGCTGCTCAACATGTCTTGATTTGATATCGGGACATTCTGTAAACCGGTAACTCCAGTATGTAGTTTTGAGGATTGTCGTAATAGGAAGGTGAGGAGTGATTTTTGATCGGAGCTACTGTGGCGAGTTGTTAGTTGAGTTGTGACCATGTGGTAGTGAGGTAGCATCACTGTTGATGCCGTGTAATGTGTAGTAATTCACGCTTTAGTCTGGCCATCTATGTGCAAGACTGCAAGAGTTGAAGCTTGATGCAGATTCAGATAGAATTCAATTGTGAATGTGTGACACAGGTTTAGTAGTGTTCGGTTTAAATTGTGTCGATAGGTCGTTGTTAAAACATCTCCACTGTGAGATGACTTGCAAAACAAGAGCTTTCGAGAAGACGTAGATCATGAAACTCAATTACATTTGTTGCCTTGCGAATTCATGCATCATTATTTTGTGTACATCCATGCTCTTCATTTCTCAGTCACCTGGACATTGAGACAATGAGACATTATCGTCTATTCTGCCAGCCTCTTATCAATCATTCAACCATGCCCAGAAAAAAGTTTCAGTCTAAAAACTTGCATTTCAACCATGCATGATCAAGTTAATATTTCAATTAACTAGTTTTAAACCCGTGTAGAAAATGCCCGGTTCCTAATTAATAATAGGCGCTATTATTGGATATAGGAGCATCTAAATGAGCATAATTATCAGTGTTAATTTTTTGTAAAATAATCAAATATGTTATTTTTACTATTTTTTTATTTCTACTTATTTGACATTATTCATTGTTTTAATTGTATATGACCCAAAAATTCCATTTTTAATTTTAATGGTAGAAATAATATGAAGAATATTATTAGTGTTTTCAATTTTTTTTATAAAATTTTGAAATTTATTATACCCCATATTATTTGTAGTTTCTGGATGTTTATATCGTCTTATTTATGTAACACAATTGTATAATTGTCTCCCTTTTCTCGACTGAATCTAAAGCAAAACTAAATAGAGGCGAAGTTGGTCGAAGAGTTTATTGATGTAATTTGTAATATTTTATCTGGCTGTATTTTTTTTTTTTATTTTGTAAATTTTAGCTTTTAGATGTAATTTTTGTTTGTTTCTTACATTTTATATGACTAGTATGGGTGCCCGGCTTCGGCCGGGCTACCTCTATTTAGCATTAACATTTATTTTCAATTAAATAAAATTACTTTAAAATTGCATAACTCATCAATTTAGCATTAATATATTTTTCTATGACATATATTAAAATTACGATGAAATAAATTATGAGACAAAATCATTACTCCCGCCATTAATATTTTACTTAAATCGATTGGTTAGCTAGAGTTCACATATACTTTCTTTGTTGTTAGTTCTATTACTTTTATTACATTCGTTATTACTATTGTTACTTTCACTACTCTCGCCGTAATTATTGCTACTTTCACTATCTACGCATTAATATTGATAATTTTACTACTCCCGTTGTTACTTATATTACTTTCACTACCCCGCCCGCTCGTTGTTACTTCTATTACTTTCACTATCTCGCTCGTTGCTAATATTGTTACTTTCACTACTCCGCCGTAATTATTGCTACTTTTACTACAACCGCATTCGTATTGATAATTTCACTACTCTTGTTGTTACTTTTATTACTTTCACTACCCCGCTAGTTGCTAATATTGTTACTTTCTCTACCCCACCGTAATTATTGCTACTTTTACTACAGCCGCATTCGTATTGATAATTTCACTACTCTTGTTGTTACTTCTATTACTTTCACTACCCTGCTTGTTGCTAATATTGGTACTTTGACTATTCAACTGAGTGATTACCCTCGTATTACTATATCCAATGTTAATACAATTTCTTTTCACTACTAAGAAAATTATTTTTACTATTTAGGCATGCAATTTTAAGAGACTTATATATTTATATAAATATATTACATATATGCATTAAATCAAACCAAAAAAATTATGAAAAATTATATATTTTTTTTTTTGGAAATGTAAGTTATTTATTTACATTTTAATAGTTTCAAAATATAACATTCGTGTATGTTAAAAAATTAACATCTTCTTTATATAATTAATAATTTAATACCATAAGTGGGGCATCTTATTTTAAGGAAAATCTCCATATTCGGATGTTTTTTAAAATTTATACTTAAGGCAAAACTATATAATATTTGCATTGAACCCTCTTATTCAGGTCCATCGCACAGTGATATGATTAAAAACTATATAGTATAATTAATTTGTATAGATTTATTTAATTACATTCAAGTCCCTTGGTTTCTGGATTTAATATATAGTATTGATTAGCGGCCAGAATTTTTAGGCGGAATTAATTTAGACGGAATTAATAGCCGTAGCCAGTATATTAAAAGACGAAAATTAGATTTGCGGAAGTGAGAGAGTAATTAATTCAAGTGAATTAGGTAGGGGCCCACGTCTCCTGATTTCAAGGAGCCAATAGGAAGCCTCTAAAATACTTGACTTTTATATATTTTAGATAAGGTTCAATTGTAAGGAGTAATTTTATTTGTCAAAAAGAAACTGAAGTAATTGAATATTTCAACCACGAGATCAATACTTTCTTTAGTAATTTTATTTAGAGACTAACTAGTTTTTAAACACGTGCACTGCACGGGTGGTAACAAAAAGTACTATTAAAAGTAAAATTTACGTATTTTTTTTGATTTATTAAATTACTAAAGGGATATTCTATATGGTACAATTTAACTTTTTCGAGTTTCTACGTGGTACCCCTACATTTTTTAAAACATACATGTTACCCCTTATTTTGTCATTATCACTAAGTGTACCCCTAAACTTTATTTTCCGTCAATTAAATCCGTCAATTAAATTCAGTTTTAGGCGTTAAGTGCTTACTTGGACGCATAACCAAGCTTGTCATTTATCATCCCATGACATAGAGATTCTATTAGGCTCAATATTCATCTATGAACGTGATAATTTGGCACCGGATCAATAAATTTTCCGTCAAAATTTTTTTAGCCCATATATATCAATAAATATTAGGATCGAGATGGATATTGAGCCTAATAGAGTCCATTTGTCACGGGATAATAAATGACAAGCTTGGTTACAAGTCCAAGTTATCACTTGACGCCTAAAACTGAGTTTAATTGACGGAAAATAAAGTTTAGGGGTATACTTAAAAAGTGTAGGGGTACCACGTAGAAACTAGAAATGTTGAGGGGTACCATATAGAATATCATATTACTAAATTTTAGAAAATTTAGTTTGTCTACCCATGCATTTTTAATATGTTTGTGTTGCTTAATTTTATTTGAATTACTGTTTTTTTTTCGACTTTTTAATTAACCTATCAGAGGCAAAATTGTTATAGACATAACCTGAATGTTTACGCAATATACATTTAATTTTACTCATTTTTGTACGCTTTTTTTTTATCACCTCTCTTATTTGTACTTCTATCAATTCTCTGCCTTTTCTCTCATTTCATCTCCCACCCACCATCACCTTGACCTCTAGAAGCAACATTCATTATCACTGACCAACTACCTCAATACCTAACAACACAACCTCCAGTGCAGTGGTGACCACAACCAACACCTCGGGGCACGACGTCCCTCTCAACCACTATCTCAGCAACCCCCCACAACTAACCGACCACCCTGCAATCCATATTGTACGTCATGTAAGTACCCTACTTCCTCTTACCTCCATCATCCCTTATGTCCCCCCATAGTACCTTCGAGGCTTCGATCCAGTATAACCATCACCTCCGCGCACCCCATGTGTAAGTTGTAACCTCTAACACTTATCGTAACCTTATGCAATTCCCCACCCTATCATCGCCAACTTATCACTACGCCAAATAATACCATCAATCACGGTTAGAAAAGGCTATATACCGTTATGACACCAAAAGCGGAACCGTTATTGCATCGACCGTTGTTATTATATGACCACGACTATTATAAACACGGAACCGTTGTGAAATTTAATCAACGGGTTAAGAATACCGTTATGGAATGCTTAAGAACGGATCCAAAACCGTTGTCAATAATAATTAATCCGTGGTAGTATTTTGTTGGAATGATCTACGAAAAACTATCACAACGGTTGTACTGAAAAGAAACCGTTTTAAATTATTAAATATGACAAGGGTTTGTGATTTATAAACCGTTATTAATATCATGAATTAGACAACGGTTTTACTTCGTTTTATTATGGATGAATATGTCAACGATTTTATATTTAAATGTGACCATGGTCAATAAAATTATTGACAACGGTATTCTAAGAACCGTTATTAAATTGTAAAACTTTTTTTAAAAAAAATATTTATATTAGCAGGTTCCAGCTAATCCGTAAATGCTATTTTTGCAGTAGCATCCTGTTACTGCAAGTTAGCATTTCAGCTGCCTGCATTGCAAAATTTCAATCCTGCATCATCAGAATATGACACAGAATCATCGATTCAACCCAGCATCAAAATATTACTCCCTCCATTTATCTATTTTCTTCCCATTTGCTTTTTGGAGGTCAAAGTTTCCGAACTTTGACCGTAATTAAGTTGGAGAATAACAAATTTTAAGTTATAAAAATGAAACATTCATACTTATTATCAAGAAATCTTTTACGAAAAAAAATTTCAATAGAAAAAAATAACGTATAGGTATCGAAAAAGACGGTCAAAGGTGCATCTTGGAGACCGCAATAAAGCAAATGGGAAGAAAACAAATAAATGGAGGGAGTATAAACAGGGTGAGCAAAACTAAATACACATGGCTCTATTGATTACACTCCGGTAAGGAAAGAAAATATGTGGCCCACATGGTTCTCATGTCGTCGATGTCTTCTTTCGAATACCTGGGGTCTTTGTTGTTTATTGAAGGTGCTGGGAACTACAAATCAAAACATAGTTAATTAACATCGACATGATAAGTAGAATATTACACAGAATTAAAATCAAGCTACGTTTGAAATAGCGATTAAAACACACTAACCGGTGACTCTATATTGATATAGTTTCTGGTGACAATCTCCCACATGGACCGACAACAGAAAAAGGCACATTGTTTGAAGTCTGGTTGTAGAGGAGACTATTATATAAATCACATACAGATAAGCTAAATTAGTTCAACCTCTCACATGAACATAAATTAAATGATAGGAGTAATTATTAAGAATATACACTTACCTTTATCGTGATAAAAGTTGGACACCTTGCTCCAATTTTTTTAAACACACTAATTCATAAATATATACAGGAAATTATAATTAGCATTCGATTGGTTCATTAATATTGATGGGGCATTAGAAGGACCTAGTCTTCAAGGTCATACAATACCAAATCACATTATATGGTAAGGTTGTAAACTTACTCAGTTATAATCTTCATACATTTCACAGATGGATCGTGTCCGCAAGAGTCAATCCAGTACACTCTGCTTCTGTTCACATCGATTGCCACTAGTAGCCAATGCTTGCTATGAAATATTTAAAATTCAACCGTTAACTTATATACAAGCATGTAAGCGTCGTAATAAATGAATAGAATCCTGGTTCATTAGAATAAAGTACTATACATACCGATTCTCATTGTATGGGGCAAGCCATAACGTTTTGGGCATCATCAAACGTTGAGCAATTTGAGAGATGTGGTCCTCGTATGTAATACCATGCAGCTTTAGAGAGAACACATTAGGAGACAAGAATCCGTAGTCATGAGGAACGTATTTC
>JAGPOY010000433.1:1315-25331 GCA_018983105.1 Silene uniflora | reverse complement strand
GCCATATAATGGGGCTATATCTAAAATTTGAAAAAATTCGACTTTTTGTGTTTTTTTTTACAATAAAAGGGGTAAATTATAAGATACCTTCTCCTTAATTCTCCAAATACAAAATCATTTTTCCTTCTAAGTTTTTTAGAGTTTTTCAAGAATCAATCTCGTCTTTAAAATTGGGGGGAAAAATTTAGTGTTCTCAATACTGAACAATGACACATGAATATCTTGAACAAAAAATTTTTAGCGAATCAGGGCCCCGTTTTACAGTTTTGCCCAGGGCCTCAAGATCTTCAGGACCGGCCCTGAGCACACCAGTAGGCGCGGGTAGCGACTCAAGGCGCATTGAGTCGCGCGTGGCTCGACCGGCTTTGTTGAAGTTGTGTCATTGCTTAGTTCGTTTGTTTTGTGTTTTAATAATCTTTGGTTTTGTTTAGAAAACTAACATACGGAGTATTTCCTAATAGTGCTATGAACCTATGAGAGTCAATTTGTGAGGTTTCTTGTGAAGCCTCAATTTGTTGGAGCTCGCTCAAAGAGTTAGAAGGACCAAACAAGTAATTCATGTGAAACGTTGTGTTTTTGGTGGGAATAACCAAAGAAGACCTTTGTCGTTAACATAGAAAGTAGGTGATGTGATGAACCAACGCATATTGGGAGGGTTTCTAGTTTCTAGAAACAAGTCGATGATGAACCGCGCACCTAGGTCTTCTATGAAGCATGGGATGGTGAATGTACGCAATGTTTCATAGAAAAGCTATCTAGGTGGTTGAGGAATGATGGTTGTTTAGCTGTTGTTTATTGCATGCTCACCAAGTTTCACAATGTATGTTTTAAGAAAAATGAGAGTTTTATTAAGGCCTTTGAGAACCTTGGTTGGTACGTGGTTTTAGCCACTTAAGTAATCAAAATGGTAAAGATCGAAAGGAGCATGAAAGTAATAGAATACCTTAGCTCTACGAGATTCAGGGAGCAAGGCACGTAGGGCGAGGAAAGTATCATTCAGCTTCATCCTTCTAACTCTTTCCTTGGCGTTATGATTAAGTTTCTTAGTACATGACCCTTCTCCAGCCTCCAAAGCCACCGCGACTTGATCATCAATCATTTTAGGATCATGTTGTACAAGAAATGGGGCTTGTACTTGAGCTTGTTGCATTATTATTGCTTGTTGATCATCAGTCTGTGCCTGTGCCACCCAATTCGGACTCGTCTCCTGTGTTTGAATATTAGGGAAATTTAATTGTCCTATTATCAAAGGGTAGTTTTCCTCATCATCATCTAAAAACATGCTCAAATCTTGATACTCTGAATTGGGTACTGAACTACTAGGCACATAATCGTCTAGGTTAACTTGATCATCTCCAATAAATGGTTGATTTTCATCAATGCCATAATTATTTGGAGCTTCAATTGGAAATGAGAAGTCATCATCACTATAAATGGGGTTTCCAAATGGAGGGTTTGACATCACAACTATAACAATTCTTTTTGTAATCACCCCCAGCAGAATTATAACATCAGATTAAATCTCCCATCAATTTTAAGATAGCGCTCAAAAACAGGTTAAAAAAACCTCAAGATGGAAAGTAACCCAATCAATATTAAGACATACGAAGTATCTTAATGGGTTGACATAGAAACATGATCGTGTAGATTCTGATAAAGAGAAAAAAAAAAGTGATACTCTTTGTATATAACTCAAATGTCAACATAATTACGGTCTTTTATATATAAGATGGTTGACATTTCAACTAAAAGATAACAAGTCCTTAACAAAGTTACTTTTAAGAACGGAATAATAATAAGATGATTATTTAATTAATTGACATCAAGTAGTACAAATAATATGATTGTCAAACCTTTGTAGTACTAGCTTGTACCAATCAAATACTCGTAATATGATTGGCAAACAAAAGCAATAGGACATAGGTATATAAGAGGAAAGCCAAAGCACATAAACATAAACATAATACTAAATGGTAAAAGAGGTAAAAGAGGAGCATACCAGTTTAAAGAGTGTAACAATGGGGTTTAATCTTGTTGACAAATATAACACCTTGGTAAATTAAGAAGATGATTAAGAGAGAGAAAACATAGGAGGTGAATAATAATGTTGTAGTACTCGTTATTGTTGTTGTACACATTTGAGGAATGTGTAGTACACACTACACACCAACTTAAACAGTAGTACAAAAAGGAAAAGAAAAAGGGAAATAATATAGACCATGTATATATATATATATATATATATATATAATTAGCATAAGATAAGATTAAGTTATAAGAATTAAAATGGCAGTCTGTCTCTGGAAGGAAGACGAAGGAGAAGAGAGAGACTAGTACGAAGTATTGTATTGGAGAATAATAATAATATGATATGATTAATCAAAGTCATTAACCAACGATGATAGTACTCTTTTGTTTCTGTTAAACTTGCTAGTACAACGGACTTGACATGCAAGTACAAGCTTAAGTACGAGTAACAACGCTCTTCCTCCCTAATCACCCATCTAATTTTTTTTTTTTTGGGTGTAGATGAGACTGGGTAAACCGATCAACCGGGTCTGGTCAGTTTATTTTGGTTTTACTGGCTTCGGGTTAATTATTATCGAGTTATTCATGGATAATAATCCGTTTGCAACAATAAACATTCAGGTTAGCTTTATTGTGGTTAAGTCAATTCAATTTGGATTTCCAGTCAATCTTGGGTTTTGAGTCGAGTTATTTATTCATGGAGTGATTGTTCCTACCCTAATAAATGGGCTATGGGGCCTAGAGCCACAAGTTTGTTAAGATCCAGAAGCGAGGGTGAGGCCGAAATAATATGGGCCAAATAGACGCAAGCAGTCCGTAATAATAAGAGAATCAGAAAAGATAGAGTGAAACAAAATTAAGAAAGAAAAGGTATTCATTCTCCTTAATAATCTTATTGTTTTGCGAAAATTGACCTGCACATCTTCACTCTTCCTCAATTACGATTTTGGGATCCTTTCCTTGCTATTCCTTTTTTATTATCGAATTTTCAATCTTTGAGGTTACTTATTCTTCTCTTCCTTTCTTTAATGCTTTCTTTTATTTATTGGATGTTTTGTATTCAATTTGATTGGGATTCTTTTGGTAGCTTGTTAGGTTAATCAGAGACATGAAAAAGGAGCCTAATTTAATTTCTTCTGTTTTTTTTTTATTATTGTTTATATGTACTCCGTATATAGAAGTATGTTTTTGGTGAATTTTAGAGCTATATAATCTCATGTAATTATCCAATTACATTTCTTGGCTGCTTTTAAATTATTTCAACAATTTGATTCAAATTGGAAGTGGGTTTTCAGGCTAAAGGAATTTTATGCATTCAAGGTCCTCACTTTCTGACAATGAACACTGGACCTATTTTATTGCCAATAGTGAAATCTTCTCCCGTCTCGTTCATTTATTCTTTGTAAGGGTGTATTTTAATCAAAGGTAAACAAATGATCGGAACAGGGGGGAGTATTTCTTTGCATCTTTTTATTTGTCCTTCAGTTATCCGAGAATCTGGCTGCTTTGTTTTTCCCATAAGTGAGGAGGTGGAAATTGTGTTTAGTGATTTGAGAAATGGAAGTAGCCCTTGATGCGTGCCATGAGTTAGGCATCTTGACGGAGTTTCTGCTTTATTTTGCATGTGAAGCAATGTTTTAATCCTTAATTCAGTTTTTTCCCCTTTATGTATCATCGACAGTAGTTTGTCAATGGGTGAGACAGGCAAGCGCTCCCATCATCAAAAGGACCACAATGGGAATGGGAGTAACAAGAATCAGAGGAGGCGGGTTGATAAGGAGGATAAGGGCGGTGACGAATTAGTAGCTTACCGGATATTGTGTCCTCATACAGTTATTGGCAGTGTCATTGGTAAAGCAGGGAAAATTATAAATTTAATACGGCAGGAGAGTAGAGCTAAGGTTAAGGTGGTGGATCCATTTCCCGGTGCAAAAGAAAGGGTTATCACGATTTACTGTTATGTAAATGACAAGGTTAAGCTTGATGTTGATGAGGAGTATAATGAAATAGGACCGTTATGTCCTGCGCAAGACGCTCTTCTAAAGATGCATGCTGCCATTGCCAATGCAGTGACAACCTTGGGCGACTCTGAAAACAAACAAAGAGAATGCACCCTTCTTGTACCAGCTAGTCAGTCCGCCAATGTCATTGGTAAGTCTGGGGCCACTATAAAAAGGCTGAGAAGCAAGACCAGGTCTAACGTCAAGGTTTTTCCTAAAGATCTTACAGACCCGACTCACTCAATGGCTTTGGACTTCGACAACTTTGTCCAGGTCAGTACTTAATACTAATCTTGAAATAGACTAATCTTATCCACTGAATGTCGTCTTATTTCTTCTTATGAGTGAGTTTTTCTGATATCTGAATTTTTCATACAGATCACTGGCGATTCTGAAGCTGTTAAGAGAGCATTATTTGCTGTTTCTGCTATCATCTATAAATTTCCAGCTAGGGAAGAGATTCCACTAGACACTAGTGTGCCAGAGATGCCTCCAAGTATTATCATACCTGCCGATTTACCGATTTTCCCTGCTGGTGGATTTTATGCTGGTGCTGATCCCATGGCACCTTCTAGGTCTGCTCCGTCTTTGATTGATGCTCATGCTTCAGAACTTCCTCTTCAAGGCTATGCAGATGCAGGGAGCATGTGGCCCGTTGTTGTCCCTAATTATGGTGGGGCTTCTCAGTCAGAGGAGTTAATTATACGGGTGTTATGTCCTTCTGATATCATTGGACGTGTTATTGGAAGGGCAGGGAGCACTATTAAAACTTTAAGACAGGCTAGCGGTACCCATATTGCTGTTGATGATAGTAAGCCTACTAAAGCTAAGTATAATGGATGTGTGATTACTGTGACGTCGACTGAGGTATAGAATCTCTTCTTCACTCTCTGTAGAGACCTTCTTTTGACCGAATAAGAATTTTGTAGCTACAGAGTATTTGATAGAAGTTTTTAAACGATTCTCTCATTTATTCTTTTCATTCATTTGTTTATGTATTTGTCATTTCTTTCAAACATTCAGTTGCTATTCTGAGGTGCACTGTCGCATTGCTGGCACTCTTATGACCATCTAGTATCTGTTGGGTTTCCAATATTGCATTTTGCATTGTTTACCGGCGAATTTTCATGTACTATTGGTAGATGACATTTTGTTTTCTGTGCATTGCTTGTGTGAGTAAGAGATTAACTATCCTTGCGTTAGGATGAGTATGACTGTCTTTCCTTTTTCTGTCTTAGTTGTTCCTATATCTCAAGTTGTGACGTCTTTTTGTCTAATCTTTCAGTCATTGGACGATGTTCAATCAAAGGCAGTAGAAGCTGTCCTTTTGCTTCAAGAAAAGATCAATGAAGATGGTGAAAATGTTACCATGTGTCTCTTAATACCATCTAGGAATATTGGGTGCATTATAGGAAAAAGTGGCTCAATTATCAACGAGATACGAAAAAGATCAAGAGCTGATATCCGTATTTCAAAAGGGGAGAAGCCAAAGAGTGCTGATGATGAATATGTAGAGGTACAAATCTTCTATCTTTCTATGTTTGTGGCATTGTATTAAATCTCTATTTTGGTCACGGTCAAGGTATCAGCTTTTGTGGCTTAATCTCACTAAATGAGGTCAATAGTGCCTCAAAATGTGGTGAAGTGCTGGCTCTATAACCTACAAAACCTTGATAACTTGGTCGCAATTTGGTGTCGTGGCTGATGTTTAAAACCGTGGAACTCTGTGGTGTTCTTGTTTGTGCATCTTTTTTTTCTCCTGCCAGTACTTACTCCGGAAGGCTTAGTTACTACTTACTATGTGACCAAAGCAAAAGAGTGGAATGCAGGCCACTGAGATGATATTGGAAAATGTGCTTTAAGCTCATGATTATATCCTAATAACCCTAGTACCCTACCCAACCTAGAGGTTGAGGGAGGTTAGAATCCCAGCCTTGTGGTTTGGAGGTGGCTGCTATGATCATTGAGCTCACACTTTCGTTACAAGTGTTCTTTATTTTGCATGAATTAACACGTGCATTCTTCTGGTCTCAGGTGTCTGGAGAAGTTAAAAATGTCCGAGATGCACTTATTCAAATTGTTCTAAGACTCCGTGATGATGCACTGAATGATAAGGATGTCGTAACTAATTCCTCAGTTGCCGCTGATCATATATACCCTGGTGGTGGTGGTTTTTCAGTGCCCCTTGCTCTTCAGTCTGTTCCTCCTGCAAATCATTTGGGATATCAATCAAGAAGTGAGCCTGTATATCAATCAAGAAGTGAGTCTGGATATCAATCAAGAACCGAGTCTGGATATCAATCAAGAACTGAGTCTGGATATCAACCAAGAACTGAGTCTGCAACTGGTGTCGGCATGTTGTCATCATCAAATGACTTCTACAAATATGGATCTTTGTCGGTATGTTGATGTCAGTTATACATTTATGCAGTTCTTGGTTTTTCATTTTCACTTAATATGTATAAGCAGCTCTGAGAATATACAAGGTGGATATAGTTTGTACTTGGCCGGTTTTTTCCACTTCTTTACCTATCAATCTTTTCTTCCACAACTAAATTCCGATCTTTGGTTTATGTACTGTATAATATATATCACAAATAGTTTTGACATGTTGGTCTGTTTTTGAAAGGTGTCTTTCGAAACATTGATTTGTTTTAGGTAATCTAGTTATTTTGTTTTAAGACGATTCAAAATTTTCAGATGGGAGATGATCTCTATGGATCCTCGTATTCGTCCAAGCATTATGGAGGGAGGTATGCATATGATCTATTCCTTAATTTGTTTTTCAGCAATGTTTTCTTGTGTCTCTTGAGATCGTAATAAGCTTGGTTATCTCATTACTTCTCTATGCCATTGGGCAGATCACTACCATCCTCAACTTTAGAAATGTTGATTCCTGCAAATGCAATGGGTAAAGTGGTAGGCAAAAATGGTTCTAATCTTGCCAATATCCGCCAGGCATGTTCTGATT
Organism: Silene uniflora; assembly: GCA_018983105.1. Classification (NCBI taxonomy): domain Eukaryota; kingdom Viridiplantae; phylum Streptophyta; class Magnoliopsida; order Caryophyllales; family Caryophyllaceae; genus Silene; species Silene uniflora. The sequence continues at coordinate 18,332 of JAGPOY010000433.1, read as the reverse complement.
TTTTTCCCCTTTCTCTCCCATCCTTTTCCCTAATACAAGATTCTTCTGGACGCATTGAACTATGTAATGGGTGGATATCTGCTGAAAAGTTGGTATCCTCTTCCGTGGTTTTTGTATCCATGTTTCAACTTTGAAAACATAACATCCTATGGCATTCTGGTTTTTTGTTTTCCAGTTATCAGGGGCTCTTATAGAGATGTCTGAGCTGAAGACTTCCCATGGAGATCGTGTCGCTTATATATCTGGTACCGCTGAGCAGAAGCGTTCCGCTGAAAACCTGATCCAAGCATTCATCATGGCAACGTAGTTTCTGAGGTTCTTTCCTTTTAGGAAAGGTGAAAACTGACAGGACTCCTCCTTTCTTGGTATTCTCTTTGAATTTTCCCTAGGCTTGCTTGAAGAGTCATGCTTTTGTGCCAGCTCATATACCTTAGACCGTAAAGCAAATCAAGATCTTACCTGGAGATATGTGCATGGATTAATAAGTGGAGCTTAGATTTCCCTTTCACAAATCTGTTCATCTACTGGTTGTCCTAGGGTTTAATAGGATCTCTCTTTCCTTGATGATCGACATTCTAGCAGCTGCTTCCGTTTGACTTTGTGATTTTCGTTCTCAGTTTATCTGGAAGGACATAATATTCCTGGCTAAAAGGATTACAGATCATTTTAATCAAATTCCTGTTTATGTTATTTAAAAAATCGTCTATTTTCCTTCCATTCCTCCTCTGTCACAGTTCGTTCGCGCCAATGTCATGATGCTCTTACAGAAGTGGTGCATCTGACCCTCTTATTTTCTTCCACGCTTGTCACCATTCAGCTGTCAATTTAAATGATAAATCAGCTTAAAAGTTGACCTATTGCTCTCCGGCCGTGATGTGTGCAAATAGTATAGGGGAATAAACTCCCCTTTCTATTCTATTCTGTTCCGTTCATGGGTTATGCATGCAATAAGAGTGCATTGTTACCAGTATAGCAGCTTTGCCCTTTAAAATGCTCATTAGCTTATGATGACCGTAGATTTCCCACTGATGCTGCTTTGAAATTCTGAAAAACCTCTGTTGTACATGCCTTTCAGATGATTGATTTAGGAAGCTTCTTCTGGTATCTTTTTTGTATGCTGGCAAATCTTATTTGCACTGTAGTGTTTGCTCCAAATTGGAGCATTCGTTCCTTGCTGTGCACTTTGTCACTAAATCTGATATTCTTACCCGTTTTTCTTGAAATGACATTCTGATATGCTGTCGTAGATTTAAGTGCCTATTCAAACCAAAGTTCGAGGTTTGTTACTGTTTAGGCTTCAGCAATGTTTCTCCGTTTCTTTTTCTCCTCTTATGCTTTAATGAGCTTGGATCATCATCTAGGCAGAGAGACATTATGTGCTGCAATTTCCACTTTGAGTACTTCATTTTCTCCTCTAAATATATTATGTTCGGATATTGTTGGTTTACTTTAGGTTACAATTGCTCCTGTATTTTATAGGTGCTCTTCTCCTTTTTGTCCTGGCCTTAGATTTTTTTTTTTTTTTTACCAAGTTGATACTTTTGGGTTTTTTAGCATAAAGTGATGCTTGCATCTATACCATAAGTAGCCACAAATGTCCTGTTTAGTAACCTTAGTGATGATTTGAGGAAAGGCACAAATTAAATGCTTTGCCTTCAAAGCCGACTTATTCACTTAGGATCTATAGGTCATGCCAGGTTGAGGATTGGAGAAAAGTGATGACATTGAGATAGATTATAAAGGTAAACTTGGATTCCAGTCTGAGATAGTAGGATTAGTTTGCCAATAACACGGATTTTGAGGGTTCTTTACCTGTTAACTGTTCGAGTCCTGATATTTTTGTTTTTGTTAGTCTTGATCTTGAACTTGAGTTCCAATTGGAGATAGTAGGATTAATTTGCCAATAGGACGGATTTTGAGGGTCCTTTTACCTGATAAGTGATAACTGTTACAGTCCTGAGATTTTGGTTTTGTTAGTCGTGATCTTAGGATGCTACGGTGTCACAAACTCACAATTCACTACTTGGTACTAGCTAGCCTTCCATGTAAACCTCTTTAGCGCATCTCGTCAGATGAGTAAGAACAGGAAGTAATGTAGAATTCACTTCTTAACTGAATGAGTTGATTCTCTGGATATATTTGAGTGGCTCTGGCACAACTTGTCTGAATCACTTTGGGGGTTCTCTGGCTTATCTATCCTAATTCCTAATGTGATGAGTAGCTTGCTTTTGTCTGTCTCTGCGGAAACTACTATTCTACTCTCTTCACACATCGGCTAACCTGTTTGTAGTGTATTGCTCGGACTAGCCGACTCTAGGCTAATCTTAGTGAATCCTCTTTAGTCTTGCACTAGTTTTAGTGAAAGCCATTGTACTGGAGTTACAAGCTTGGGAAGTAAGTGTTGTCCACTAGTTTGTATCATTCCTGCTGCTACTTCCGAAATGTTGGAAGGAAGTGATTGGGAGACTCTAAATTAGATAGCTTTGTTAGTGATGTACCTCGAGTAGGTGTGTATATCTAAATTTTGATGCTGCTGTATAATTGCGAAGATCATGTATTAGAACTACTTATTTGCAACATTTTTTCTGAATTTGAAGCAACTCAAACACTGATGTTACAAAATGTTCCTGTCTGATTTGACAGAATAATTAGTCTCTGCGTTGTAGTTATGGAATGTCCTGCTTAATTGGAGTGCCCTAAAATCCTTTAGTGGAACGTTTTTGGTTAATCCGCAAGTGTTAATTAGCTAATAAGGGTATTACGCGAGGTTTGCAATACTTGTTTCAGTGTGATTAAAGCGATTACATATGTTGGACAAGGATAATAAAGGGGGTTTTCCGAGTTAGTGCTTACAACAACCAAAATTAAGAAGGAAAAACAAGGTATTTCAAAAAAAAAAAAAAAAAAAGGAAAACAAGGAGCACGAGCATAATGTTAGATGTTGAGCAATAAGTGAGTGAGTTAGATGATTTATGTAATAGTAAAAGTGGTCAAATAAGCCGGCCCTCCATGTTTGCTAAAACTAAAGATACCCACGTTTATGCGCATAATATATTCTTCCAAGGTTTGGCGTATCTTGTTTCATACTATTGGTCCGACCAATTTACCGTTATGTCGTCGTTATTAACCCACTACTATATTATTATTAAATTAACATATACACTTTGCCGGTTTTAGCCGCTCATAATGCATAATGTAGTCGGTGGCCAAGTATCACTGTTTTTTTATACTTATATCCACATGGAAATAACACGTCCTTTGTGGTTTTATTTTCAAGTCTATCATACTCTTGGCCCTGTTTTTTTATTGATTGGAACGGTTTGAAATGAACTTAATTTAATGGAGCGGTACATATTTTTATCTCTTTCTTCGACTTAGACAAAAAAATTAATCAAGGATGAGCGGCGGATCGATAATACCATTTCCATATATTAAAATTGAGTTAATAAGAAAGGGTAGAATAGGACTAAAGGGGTGGTGAAATGAATAAAAAAAGGAAAATGTAATAGTGACACTACGTTTAGTCGGAGGCATGTTAGTTTGTTAGACAAAGAGTTCAATGTTTGTCGTTCAAATATGTCGCACTCACTACACGTTCATCACAATATTTTATACAGACATTGAATTGAGAGACAGTAAATGTTTTGTCCTGTTACGCGCATTACATTATATCCATATATACATGAATGAAGGGGATTCAGCAGAATATATCAATATAAGCTCTTTAAAGGAATGCTTTGTTGTTGGTTTTTGACAGTTGAGAAAATAGGTAAATTGAGTTATGAGCGACCAACAGAAATAAAAATGCAAATGCAAATACAAATACAAATAGAAACTAAACTTGGAACATCTTATTTCTGTCTCCAATCATTTATTCCTTGATTTCAGGAGGTTTGTATTCATCACAAAATCTTTCTTATATGTCTTTCTTTTCTTACCTCTTTTTGGGGTTTTATTCCCTGCTCTCTAAAGGTTGTTTAATTCTTCCATCATTTTGTTGTCATTAATTCTCATATTCTTCAATTATTTTTTTAAAATGTTGTTGAATGTTTCGAGTTATATGTCGAAAGATTATAACTTTCTTGTATTTATTTATCAACATTACATAATGTTCCTTCCTAATGATTGGTTTGGATTGTGTTTCAGGTTATTGTTGAATTCTTGAGGGTGCAGGGGTGTTCCCATTTTCATCACCTCTCATTATCATCGCCACTAATAAGATATATTCGAGTAAATAAATACGCAAGAAGTGCCTAATGGCTTGTGGGGAAGAAGAGTTGCTGATTGATCTTGAATCTGGTGGACGTGGTGCTGGTCTTACTGTCATTGCCTTAGATGAGGAGGGATGTAAAGCGGGGAGGAAAACGTGGAGTAGCGCTTCAAGTTGTAATGGAATAATGACTAGTTTAAACGATACTGAATCAAGTGTGGATGTCTCAAATCTGAGTCATTTTGCCTTCGGAGGATTAGAGTTAGCTATTGACAAATTATCAGGAGGAGGTGGTGAGGAAACTAGAGAGGTGGTTCCCGTCGACAAGAAGAATCCTGGTGAGCCACGGAAAAAGCCTAATGGGAACAAGTCCTCCAAGCCTCCGCGGCCTCCTAAAGGTCCGGTGCTCACTGCATATGACCTCAAGTTGGTAAAAGAGCTGACAGAGCTGGCTGCCAGGAAACGTGCTAGGATTGAGCGCATCAGGGCTTTGAGGAAGATGAAGGAGTCCAAGCGGTCGACTTCAAGCAGCAGCGTGCCTGCTATGATCATGACTGCTCTTTTCTTCTTTATCTTAATATTTCAAGGTATGCTGCCGCTTTCACCATCTTTCTTCTATTGAATGTTTCTTGTGATTAAGTGGAATTATTATTGTTGCAGGCGCATTCACTGGAAATAACGTAAAGAAACAAGTTGTGGCGTCTCCTGCGCCAGCTACGTTAAAGGACAGCTTGGTTCCATTTCAAGTCTTGAACAATGCCCCCACAAATGAGATGAATCAGCCTTCATCTCTATCTTTCAGGTCTGTTGTTTGTTATGGTTATGCTTCACGTCTTTATTTTGTCACGTTAACTGTCATCAGAACTGACACCTTTTTCTTGATGCAGTACTTCAGAGCAGCCTTTGAGCTCAAGCCATCTTCGGAAGGAAGGAGTTGACACAAGATAAATTTTTAGTGTCATTCGGAGGCCACGTCTGCCTTCCCCTTTTTGATGGATCAACTGCTTCTCTAACGGCTACATGCGTGTAAATATGCTGAGAGTTGTGTCATTGGGAGGCTGTGTATATACAGGTGTACCTTGTAATGATCAAGGTTGCAGCTTTTGGCGGCGTCTTTCTGCAAACTCCATAATTCTAGTTGGAGACCTAATTTTACATAATCTGGCTAAGTTTTGGGTGTTAAGAGCCTTTTCATTCATTTATTCCATTTTGGGTTAGATCGGTCACTGAACAGTGGGACTCCTGACCGAATCTCAGGGCAAAATGCCTTGGTTCAGTTCTTCTATTCTATGTATCAGCAATTGAATCCAAAACTAACATTATTATTTATTTATTCAACATTTATTACTCTTGCTTTTGCTCCATCCCATTTATCTTTCATGGTCATACAATTATACAAATATCGATTTTGATCATGTTTGCAGTTTGCGCATTGGTTGTTTTAGACTTTCAGTGACTTGTGATTTACTGTGGTTTGAGATAAAATTAATCATCAAATGATAATAACTAACAACTGATTACGATTTAGAGCTTAATACAATGGCAGCTAGTGTTGCTGCTAGAAATATTCCGTACACAATTCCAAGTGGAAAAAAGATACACACACATACACGGTCTGTTTGAGAGCCACAACTGACAGTAATATCATAACCATCCTCGCTGATCCGCATAAAATAAGGATGTCAGTGCTTGGCTTGAGCCAGGATACAGTACATCTCATCGATTGCTACCTGCATACATTTATGGGACGTAACATAAGCATTTGACAGTTGACACCAGACCAGTTGTCGGTTACTATGGGGGATGGGGAGAGTTGGTGTGTACGTTACCTGGTAATGTTTGATCATTTTATCCCTCTTCTTCTTCATGGTAGGTGTCAGCAAGTCTGGGATTGTCTCGAAGGTCTGTGATTCTATTATTACTCCCTTGACATATTCGAAACCTCTCAGCTGATTTTATATGAAAAGAAACAAGTTGTCAAGAAGAAGAAATTCAATGTCTAAGCAACACGAGAATCTTTGGAAGGCCATGTCTAGTATACCTTGTTTCTTTCAGCAGCAGCCTTAAGCTCAGAGTGAACATAAGTTTTGAGGTCAGCGAGAGAGCATAGCTGAGTGAAGTTGCCTTGGTAACCGTTTTGATCGGCCCACTTGCGGGAGTAATCTTGATTAGGCACCACCACCGCAACCAGCATCGACTTAAAGCTGTCTCCGTACACCCATATCTAGAGGAGAAATAGGAGTTGCGGTATGTATTATGTAATGGAGTCATAAATGAAACAAATTGAAGGCAGAAGAGGACTTACATCTTCAACAATAGGAGTGATAGCATATATTTTCTCCAGGTACTCGAGTGCGATGTACTCTCCTTGTGACAGTTTTATCAGATGCTTCTTCCTATCAATGATCTTCAAGGCGCCGTTAGGAAGCATTTCCCCTATGTCACCTATCAGCGCCAAAGGAAAGAATAAGAATGATGTCATTTTTGTCAAATAAAACAGTAACTGTGAGAATGACGGACGGACGGACCTGTATGAAACCATCCGTCTATGATTGATTCCTTGGTGAGCTGAGGGTTCTTGTAGTAGCCAGAAAAGACTGATTTACCCCTCACGCAGATCTCGCCGCGTGGGGGGTCAGACAGGGGGTTGTACCCCATTTCCGGGACCTCTTCCAGCCGAAGTTCGGTATATATAGATGGAATGCCAACAGCTCCCAGCATTGACATATCATCAGGCATGCAATGTGTGGACAGTCCGCAGGTCTCTGTTAGTCCTGCAATGCTTATTGGACTTGAGACTTGAGTTATGCGATCCCATAGATATGAATCCTACACACACATGATTCATGATTCTTGATTCTAATAAAACAGTACCATAGCCTTGAAATACAAAGCAACAGCAAGTGACTCGGAGAAACTCCTCTATTTCCTTGCTCAATGGTGCTGCTCCGGAAACAATGAGACGAACACGACCACCTAACTTATTCTTCACCTGAATTTGGGCATTAATTGATCTCAACTCTCTAAACAACAACAACATAGATGATAGATGGCATAACATCAACATGTAAAGTTGATACCTTTCTGAAAGCTATTAAGTCTGACAAAGGGGATGAATACTTGTGCTTGAACCCTAAATTCATCCAGAATAGTTTGCTGTACAAGAGGAGATCGAGTTACTGCCACAACCGCCTAACTGAAGCTAACTCCAAATGTAGTAAGGTTTGAATAACTTACTACTGGTAAAGGAGCTCAAATATCTTCCTTCTCCTTGGATTCAGAACTTCGACCCCCTTCTTTATGCCTGGCAAACATCGATGAGCAGCATATTTTTAACCTAGTTAACTAACATCACTCATTTCAGAAATACTACTGCATTAAGACAGAAGACTGATAAAAAGCACTTGCCTTCATATACACGTTCAAAGACTCGAGGTACACCAGCAAAATAGGTTGGCTTTAGTTCCATCAGATCTTCACTTAGTTCATTTATATTCTTTCGGGGAGATTCGGAGAATGATCAAAATAAATGTTATATAAAAAATGCAATGTAATATTTAGGGCTATGCACAAGAATAAGAAGAGCATACCCCATGAAAATAGCCAACAGAAGCACCCTTTCGGAAAAAGTATTCCTCAATCACACGGTCTAATATATGAGCAAGAGGGAGGAAAGATAGATACACATCATCCACTGTCATCTGTACACAGTAAAAATCAGCTAGATTACATCAGAATGTCACATAACGAATGAACCAGAAGGTTTCTTAAACCAAAGAAGAATTAGAGTCGTATTCAACCTTATCTTCAAACTGCTCCATGAAAAGATCCAATCCTCGGATAAACATGGCGACATTTTCATGTGTAATGATGACGCCTTTTGGTTCTCCACTTGTACCACTAGTGTACATTATTGTACAGATGTTGATTGTTTGAGGAGGAACCGTTTCTGATGGTTCTTCCTTACCCTGTTTGAATATGAGCAGTTTCGTATTAATTATTAAGATCGTGAAGGAATACAGTTCTAGAACTACTACATGTGCTTGCCAATGGACTTACCATCTGAAGGAACTGATTCCATGAGTAAGTCTGAATCCCTACTTCACGCGCCTTTTGATTTTCTTCTGCAGCAAATGATGTGAAGCAAACAACAGCTGCAATTTTATTTCATTTAGCAAGTTAACTTCTGCTCAATCTGGTTTGCCACATAGCACAAGTAATCAGTCTTACATTTCAGTCGACGAGAAGAGCAGCAGTCTGGATTCAGTAACTGCAGATGGTTCAGGGATTACTAATTAATGAGCAAAAAGAAATATCAAAAGTGATGTAATAAGCTTGACTAAGAGAGGATCAAGGATATCTTGAACTTACTTGGCCAAATTTTTTGGGATGAACAAAAACATAATCAATCTCAGCATGTTCAAGGATGAAATCAATAGCAGTCGGACCTGTATACCAAAAAAAAAAAAAGCAGATATGGTTGAGGAAAAAGGACTGGGAATTGAAAACGCAAATGAGTCCATACTAGTTACCTAAGGTATCGTAGAGAGGAACACAAATCAAACTTTGAGCATTGCAAGCCTACACAAAGTTGGCACCCTTTTCATTACACATTTTTATTAAGGTTCAAGTGAGAACATTTTCTGTAAGGTTGGTTAGTATCACAAACCTCCATGGCTACGATCCATTGAGGACAGTTAGCGCCATATATTCCAATTCGTGCTCCCTACACCACGAGTGTAATTTGATTTCAGGAAGACAACTAGGCAAAAAAGTTGATAATGAAAGTATATATAAATGCATGTGTATCGCTTACGGGTTGAGCTCCACATGCCCGTAGTGCAGAGGCAATATCAAGGACATCCTGATACACTTCCTTGTATGTTTTCCATACATAAGGACCCCACTAATCATCCAAGCAAAATCAAATATTAACACAATCATCATCAAAATTCAAATAATATATATAGCTCTACCAAGTTGGTTGATTAATATTCATGTAAATTACCTTATCATGAACTAATTCGCGCCAACCCAACATTTTGTTTCCTGGGTGCTTCTCAACAGAAAGTCTAGGCATTTAACAAAGGAACAACAGGTGGATATGAATTAATCAATTATCATGCAGCAGAACAAGGAAAGTTTAGGCTTTCGGAATCCAGAAAATACCTGAAGGAATCCCAAGCAGTGGATATATCAGGATCAGGAGCAGGGAATCCATGCTCGGAGAGAATGTTCCGGTAAGTGGGGCCTACTGCTGGTCGCCCGTCTTGCCCTTCTTTGCCACTTGCTACTTGTACTGAGCTCTTCTTCTTATTCATATTTTGCTTATGAAAATATTTCTATGATTTCATAAATTACTGCACACTTTAATCATATACGAGTAGCATGAGCTAAAGCAGCATAGTCACACACATTTTCATGCCTTTTTATTTGTTGTTTGACAGTTAGTTCCTCGTATTATTTTTATTTCTGATTAATCAACAAAAACAGATACTAGGAACAGCAAGTGTGTGAAGTGTAGTAGCTAAGGCGAGAGATGATATAGATGTACGCAACCTTACCTGACTCGTAACAAGTCGAAACTAAATAAGAAAGCACTGTTTGAATGTAAGTCAGAAGTGAAATGGCAACAGTGTGAGCTGCCTAATGAATGTGAGAATGATAAAGTTGAAAATTAGAGAGCTCATTATAAGGAAGAAAGTTGGACAACATTATCAAGGAGTAGTTGTGAAGAACGTACGACGTTGCCATCTCTTTATGCGCGCAACGAGAGTAATGTGACATAAACTCCATTAATGCCTAATGAAGCATTTGAGCCTATTTATTGTAATGGGACCGATCAAGGACGAAGTTGGTTGAGTCGATTTCGTTACACATCTATCAATCAATCTTTCCGGTATACTGCACCCAATAAATTCAAACCTTTAAAGTCGATTGTAGAAGCACAAGGCTTATCAAATAACACCAAAATTGGAGTATCATCATCATCCCACGCACACCGCCATAAGCAGCTTTAACTCCCTTTCAAATATGGTATAGTGTTGCCTAAGTAGTTGGCGCCATTAATTGTCCAAATAAGAAGGTGAGATGGACGGCACAACAAGTCTTGACTTACGCTCAAACCGACGATACCTTGAGGTGAGAGAGGCCAAATCAGAACTGAGCTGGATCCAAAAGGTTACCGTTGGTTTGACAAACTTCAGTTTTTATCGTAGAATATTGTTTGAATTGATTTATTAATCTAAGGCTCCGCGAGTTTTAATTTGAGCTCGAATTAAACTGTAGGCAGTAGAATATCAAACAAGGGTGCATAACGTGCATACGTAACAATAACCCTTATAGTTTAGGTATATAGTGATGGATAACAAACTCGTCGTATATTTTCTCCATTATACAGCACACACTTTATTGCGCGACTTGATCATAAAGAGAAACATGGAGGTCGCACACCAAATGTCAAATACCCCTTGTTTACTTGCGTACAAATCAGTTGTGTACTTGTGTGTAATCATAAGAAAGTAAATAAGCAGCCACCAGTCACCACTAATAGATTCACTTAATAAACTCCGTATATGTTTACCTGCATCTCATCATTTACAAATTGCATCCGGGCCACAAAGGAAACGTAGAGGACAGGCAATGGAATAGTGCCTAATCGGATGATGATATATTGATATCTACCATACAACCATCTAGGACACAATTACTTGGATGGTGTTTATTCGATACTGACTGTTTTCATTCCGCCAAATCCACACACAACAAAACATTATACTCCGCTATATTACAATCTCCTACTAACCACTTTGATATCTTTCTTCATACAGGCTCGAATATAAACCCTGCTTAATTAACTATCAGGGCTGAAAATTGTATGACATCGCCCAGCCCAAGTGAAACTTTGGTGGTTCAGATACACAAGGCTAGGTTGGACATTGTCCGGGCAATCACAGGAGTCAAACATTGACAGTGACGATTTACAAAAGGGCCTTGTTAGCCTGGGGATAAGACACAGGACAACATTCTCATGGTCGGATCTTCATAGACATCGTCCACTCATGTATTGCACGAATATATGGTTTTGGCAGTCGACATTCACTGATGCTAATCAAGAGTTGAGGAGTTGAATGACTAGCATGTCGTCACTCTGTTTCAATAACATTAAGAGATACAAGAAAAAACAGAAATAGGGTCAAGAATGCTAAAGCAAAGGGTTCCTAGCTTTACTTCACCGCCTAGAAGCACTCGCTACTGGTCACTGTCACTACAACATTGCCAGTGCTTCAGTGGCACTACACCAATGGTTAAATACACTCAAACACCGATCTGGACTCAACCATGCTCTCCTGACCATGGCCTACACTGAAATATACAAGCAAAAAAAAACAATTACCGGAGTGAAGCAGTGACTTTGTCAAATTCCTGTTGAGCACCCTCAAGAGAGCCCTTCAGAGAATCCATACTCAACTGCAACACGGTTAACTCAGTGTCCTTAATCTCTTTCTTTGACATAGCAAGAGCCTGTTTCTCCTTCAGCTCCTTGATCTTCTTCTCCAACTCTGCAATCTCATCCTCCATCTTTGATTTCTCCTGTGTTTGCTCCTTCATCTGGCTTTCCATCTCTTTGCACGTATTTTCAGCCTGCTCGCACCTGGTTTTTATTGATATCAATTTATGTAATAGCTCTCGCACGGGTCCCACATTAAATCCGAGTTCTTCCAGGTCAACGAGAGCTTCCAGATACCCATCCAACAGACTCTTGGGTTCATCAAAACGGGCCCGAGACACTTTTTCAGCTAAGCTGGTGAACGTGACCATACTACCTATGGCCAATCCTTCTCGACATTCTTCCTTACTATTATACAAAGGGAAGAAATGCGGTTTTTGAGGGATTCGCTTCAAAACTTCCATAGATTCGATCACTCCCCATATAAGGGAGTTCTTTTCGAAAGGCAACTCCTGATTTGCTCTAGGCACGATCGCAGTAGATTGTGTTAGTGTCTCATCTGGTCTTCGGGTAGCATCATTATCATGGCTTGAGTTTCCAGCTGAAGTCTCATCTTTTTCCTGCTGCACCTCCTTCGACTGACGACATGATGGTGTTGTACTTGCATCTCGCATTACTCCAGTCTCAATTAACTGACCTGCATACCCAGATAAAGAGTCATGGAAATACAACAATAAGGAAACAGCAATGACGATACCTTAACAACAAGAGAGGGTAAGGGGATCATATGTAGGCAGTGTGAGGCAATTTGTGGATGACCAATGATGAAATTGCATCACGACCGACAGCAACTTTCCACGAGATAAGAAGGGCAGAATGTTATAGTGATTATTTTGCTTTATTCGATCATAAATAGAATCATCAAAGTTGTATAGCAGCTACTTCTTACATGCAACAGTTTCTGAAGGAGAGTGAGCTCCCTCAAGCCAGGCTGATAATGGCTTATCATCTTCAGAAGCATTACTTGAAGCTACAGCAACAACTGCAACATCTCGGCCTAATTCATTGTCAGGATCTTCAACTGGTCTTCTGATAGAGATATCAGCAGTGTCTGCAAAATAACTCACAACCATAGGCTCAGCTATTTGTTTGTGTAACATGGAATTCCTGGATAACAAAATTATACTCCGTAGCACGTACTACAAGTTAAACCGCATCACAGAGCCAATACTCAGAATGAAAGCAGAAACATGCTATAGTTATGTATGCTTGGTCAGGTCAAGAGATACCAAAAAGAAAGTAGCATTAGATTGATTGTCCTTGCCACTAAAAACTTTCAATACCTTTGGTTGGAATTTCTGCCTCGTTGATTGATTTCAATTTCTTTCCCCTTAAGATAAATGTGTTAGCTGGTTCCGCAGCTGCTATCGGTATCTTAAAATGTTTTCTGACTTGTCGTTTTCCAACACTCCTCTTACCAAAGCTCAACCTACGAATGTCACGTGACCGTTTGAATTGATCACTAATGATGCTCATTCGTGTAGTATGAGGATCACTAAAAGGAGAGTTGCTTATCGAAAGCGGCTCAACAACAGCAACATGATTCTCAACTTCATCTACCGGAGAAGGTCTTTCAATGGAGCCTTCCACATCAGCAACATTTAGCCTGCTGTTTTCCGCATTTTCTGGCACTAATGCAAGTCCAGACACACAAGATGAGTATTACACATACTGCATGAGCATCACTCAACATAAATGGGACATGATTACAGCCTCAATCATGGTATACCTGCTTCGTTGGTTTTTGGATTACCAACTCGAAAAAGAACTTTAGGTGGCCTGCCCCTCTTTCTTTTCAGATTAGTGACTTCACCTTCTTTTGGAGATTCACTCACCTGCAACTAGGGTGGAGAAAAAGGTTAATAAAAATAAATAAATACAAACCTTGTATATTAGCACCCTAAAAAGGCCAGGTGGCAATGCAGAAAGGGCGAGGAGGAACCAAGAATGAGCAAAGGCAACAATGGAAGGAGAAAGATGTCTGATAAAAATATTCAGTTTCAAGTGGATTGTAAAAAAAAATGCATCAAATGAGTTATATAACTTACCGCTGCTGAGGCCGCTAACTGTTTCCCCTCATCTGTCATGGTCTTCTTCACCACTTTCAGAAGCGATGTTGAATTCTTCACTCTTGAACCAGTCAACATGCCATTATGTGTCAGCCCTATCACAATTGGTCCATAAGGTATCACCACATCACTTTTAGGTGGTGTTTGGTCAACAGTCTCTCCAAGTGTAGTCTCTCCCAGTGTAGTCTCTCCAAGTGTATCTATTAAGACGTTACTCAGTAAAATGTAACTCAAAGTAGAGCTAAAAGCACCCTTCTCATAATCACACAACATTATATACCTGCCCCTACAACTTGAAGCTTCGGCGGTCTTCCTCTCTTTCGTGTGGTGGGATGCTTCTCATCATCACCCTAAAAACGAAAACGAAAATAGTTATACAATCTATTTCCATCCCGCAACTGTTACAGGAAGAAATGCAGGTAAGAAGACTAAATGAGTAGCTGTGAAGAAGGCAATTAGAACAGACCTAAGAGTAAAGTGTTGGTCTCAAAATGAATTGGGCTGGCTAACATGAATCTCATTAAACAAATGGGGGAAAAAAAGATAATCGAGATCACTAAATCTACATTAACCGGTCTTTATCATCAGCACATATAGCAATATTCATCGCCAAATTTGAAAAAACAATAGCCACGCACAGAATAGATAGGAAAAAATAACTGACTTGTTCAGAGACAGAATACTGGTTGCTATCTTCAGATGGTTTTAAACTAGATTTCCCTTGAAGGAGAGGCATTGAGAAGTCATCAAGATCCAATGAAGTCCCAGAATCCAGAACCTCTCCTTGATTTGCATTTTGTATGCATGTTTCAGGAGATAGTGTTGCATCTTCTTCATTTGATCTTCTTAAGTGCCTCGCAGACAAAGTAATAGCATTAGCATTTTTTGGTTTGTTTCTCTTGTTGCTTGGTGTTATTCTGATGTAATCAGCCTTCTCGCTCCCAATTGTTTGTAGGTCTTTCTCACAACGCCTTATAGTCACAGCAGTAATAGCCTGTCCATTTTCCTTCATAACAACATCATAATTATCAGGAGCAGGGGGGCATGAATCATCCAAAGTGGAAGACAAATGAGGTAGACAAAGAGCAAAAAGTAAGCTAAAAGAAAAGCATTCGAAGACAGAATAGATTTAGCAAAAGAGTGAAAGAGAAGCATACTTGGGAAGGATAAACCCATTTGCCATTAGTGAAATCCATGTGAAAATTGAAAATGCAGTGTCCGTCCCTTGGCAAATATATTTGAAACTAAGCAATGAGGCAGCAGAAATCAACCAAGGACGAGGACGAGGTGTAACTCCTTCTCTTGAGGTTTGATGCTGCAATAAGTAGTTACTAAGTTGATGAACAACAAGTGGAGATGGAAGGGGAAGATCAATTCAAAGTAAGGGGAGGGGAGTGCAAGACTTTATTCGAAAAAATTGGCAGCAGTTAAATCCGGTAGAGATTGTAATAACATTGCAATTTGGGATAAATGAAACATAATAAGTGAGGAATTGAGAGAGACAAGAAACGGTTAATAAGCAAAATCATAACTCCATGCATCATGCATCATGCATAGCAGTTAATTAATGGAGTAAATTTAGTGTAAACATGCATTGATTCAGCCCAGTAAATGACACCTCTAAACCCTAACCAACTAACTTTCACACTCAAAATTCACAAACAATATAACTAATGAAACAAGAATCAATAATCAATTAAAGCAATTAAAATAGAGATTAAAGATTAAAGATTAAAGATTAAACAACACACACCTTTGATCTAGAGGACTGTACCAGAAGAGGGATGAATTTCGAATCTCTTTTTTTGTTCTGGGTGAAATGTTTGAGGAGGTTGGGGGGGTTGCCTAAATCAACTTTTACAGATACCCAACCCACCAAGCAAAATGCGATCATGTATCTACGGAGAGTGCATGATGTAATAATTTTGCACAATTTTGAGGAGTGCTATATACCTAACATAATTTTGTGATTCATTAACGCTTTTATCTCCCTTCTTCACTATTTTTTTGAATTTTAAATTGGTTCATTAATTGTCGATGATAATATTTAATTGAAATATTACGGCCAATATAAAGAGTCGATTTCGAATAACTTACCATGAAATTGCGTTAGGAAATGCATCTAAGATTCTCTTATTTTCAAATAATTTACCATGTCTAAGTAACAACTACAAAGTAGTACGGAGTTAACCTTAAAATAAGAGTGAAAAATCAAAAATTATGTAAAACTCTCCCAATTAAAATTTTAAAATGATGGTTGAGGCTCCATTTATAGTTCTTTTACCTTAACACACTACCCCTCACTCGAATACCTTTTGGACTTGAAAAGTGATATTCGAGTGGATAATAATGTACGAATGCACACGATCCATGCCAACATGTATTGAAACTGGAAATTCCACGTTTAAGGTTTTGAAAAGTATCTAAGATTTGAAGTTGATACCTCAGGGTTATCAGACTCCAATTCCATGTGAGATTAACACATTAGTCTGGGCGCGCCAATTAAGGTGGAGAAAGAGAAAATCCACTTCACAAGTTTAAGAAGGTTTCATCCAAATCCAACTGGCAATCGGTGGTGATGTGGTATGTACCTCCTTGATTATATAGGAGATCATCATTCTATATGTTTCACCTGGGACTATTACTCTTACATTTTTTTTGATTATTAAAGCGGGATAAACCCAGAGACCTACAGCGAGTAGAGTCCCAAACGAGTTCCAAAGACAGCTAAAACAACCTTACAACAAAGAACACAACCACCAAAAGAAAAATATAACACATATAAAGCATGGTGACCCTATCAAAAGTAATTAGCTACTAGGACGTAGAATCATTCGGTGCCCTTTCCTTTTCACGTTCCGCGATCTCATTGCTTATCGTTAGCCAACCATCCGTCGTAGGTGTAGTAGACTTTCTTTCCGTACAGTGCACCACAATTCAATCCAGAAGGACATCATCAACCAAATATGAGTATCCAGCTATCTCCGCACAAGGCCCCTGCTTGCTGACAAAATTTGTATCACTCTTCAATAGAAGATCGCCCCCTCTAACAACACATTCAGCTCAAATACTATTTCCATTATTCATCAAGTGAATCAATACTAATTCCATTATTCATTCAGCACATGTTATACATCCTCCTCCTGAGATTCTACGAATACTTATTAATACAGTAAACATCCATGTACAGTCGAGACTCCTAGCATTCCAAGCCACACTCCTCCATTC
>JAGPOY010000432.1:0-28434 GCA_018983105.1 Silene uniflora | reverse complement strand
ACTTTCTTTTATTTTGATTCATCGTATTTTTTATATTTGGAAAGTAATTTCTCGTGAAAGTGTTTTATG
Source organism: Silene uniflora (assembly GCA_018983105.1). Classification (NCBI taxonomy): domain Eukaryota; kingdom Viridiplantae; phylum Streptophyta; class Magnoliopsida; order Caryophyllales; family Caryophyllaceae; genus Silene; species Silene uniflora. The sequence goes on along the minus strand of JAGPOY010000432.1, from coordinate 28,365 downwards.
ATAAATTTTAATGTTCTGGTTTTATGAGTAACATTTTTTATTGTGTAATATATTTACGGTCAAAACTCATAATTTCGACCTTAGAAACGCAAATGAGAAGAAAATAGAAAGATAAAGGAGCGTAATGAGGTTGACAAAGAAATCGTACTTTAGTTGGCTAATATATCGATTCTGTATCAAATTACTACGGTATATAGTAACCAATTATAAGTTTTTGGTTAATATTTTTATTACATACACTTAAAAGTGACACGAGAATTCACTTAAGCCAGCTATAACCTCTAAGTCAACAACGAAGATATGATTAATTACCAACGAAAATATTTTATCCTATCCTCAAGAACTCAAATTGAAAGATGTAATTGTTACTCCCTCCCATCCAGACCAAAGGTAACACTTGTTTTATCACACTTGCCGAGACACGTTTTACAACGGGAATATCTTTAGTTACACAATATTAAAAATTATAAAAATTTGATATTCTTATAGCATTAATGACGATAAATCAAACAAGATCTCACATGACTATATTTTATCTTATAGATTAAGAATAATATCAAAGATTCCTTACGACCATAAATAGTGTCAAAAAGCAAGTGTTACCTTTGGTCTGGATGGGAGGGAGTATGATTTAACCATAAAAAAATTCGCTACCCCGGATTTTAAATTCTGGCTTCGCCCCTGCATCGTTAGTGGATTAATTTTGTCACTCCTGTCCCTGGTGACATAAAGTTGAAATGACGTCATCTTATGTACAACATCTCCGAAAATAAGGATATTATTATCTACTCGATGAGATAAGATGATAAAACTATTTGTGATTTTTTGAGAAACATCGGGGGTAAGGTTGGTCTCATTTTATACCGGAGGGTGTCGTTGTCAGATACGTATTGGAGATTGGTGCGGATAGTATGGAGCTGTATGTATTACGAGTATACAAATTGGTGTTTGATAAGATTCAAGATTTTATACTCCGTTATGACCTTACATAAGTTTTCATATGACAAACCATAAATTAGAAAAACAATACTATGTACTCGTACCAAATGAGGGAAATTTAACTGCCTAAAAGCCAAAAAGCAAGGATGTATTCATGTAGTATCAATGATCAATTCAATAAATAAGCAAACTGTCTTCCCACTATTCTCTCTATTCTGATACCTTTTTTTGGTTGGACAAGGCCTTCTGCAAATAAAAAAAGGCCTTCTGCAAATCAGATTTCTTTGACCTTGACTAGAAAACTCACGGCAGAATCGATATGTAATTAAGTAAACAAAACACAGCAACAAATCAGAGTGGCGCAGCGGAAGCGTGGTGGGCCCATAACCCACAGGTCCCAGGATCGAAACCTAGCTCTGATATTATAGAGTATGCTTCCTTTGCCAACATTTTTTTTGCGTTGTTTCTCACCCCTGCGCATGAATGGACTATATTATCATGCAGAGGTATGCCTTTTGTACTTCCTCATCCTCATTTGTGCACGTTTACTTTAATCTCAAGCAAGTCATTGGCTATACCCATTTTTCTTTACGATTTATTTACAGAACGTTTAGGCTGGTCTCTCTACGTTGGGTTTGATTTATTTATTTAAAATAACGCAAATAATTAATTATTTTCGTGAGATGAAGTCGGGGTAAAAGTATTTATCTATGCAGAAAACTAATCTATGAATGTCAAGACTCAAGAGTATGATGCTCACTGCATTTATTGTAGGGCAGAATGCTTAGATAACTTCATTTTATTAATTCATCGTTAATTCCCACCACTAATTAAGCAAGTTCATAAAAGTGGAACTCATATTAGAATCCTTGAAGCTATATAACCTATCATTAGCATAAGACATAAGTACTGTTGTCGTGGACCGTCGTTATTTGGTACGACCTAATTCTTTCCTTTTCCGATTTATTCATCCATACATATATAAGTGCATATTACTACCTTAATCTCAAAGTCACTTTGAACTAACTATACGGAAACTTAGTTTTTTTTTTTGTTAGCTTTTGGTTACACCAATCTATGTTATCTATGTTATCTTTTCATAGCTTGGCCCTTCAGCCCTAAGAAGCATCAAATATATATATGATTCTTGTAAATTATACTCGATGTACGGAGGTGTAAACGAGTCACAACTCACAAGTCTTAAAATTATCAAGATTAATAACTTTTTCAGCTGAATTAGTGATCTCTACTAAAAGCTTACGGAGTAAATATGTAAAATCATAACTATAGAAGCATGTAGAGTGGCCGGCTCTACAAATTCCAACAACTCATAGGAGGCTCCGTTACTATCTATTGATAGACATTTACTCCGTATTATGCAATTGATAGCAAAAAAAAAAAAAGCACCAGAAAACACATCTCGTTTCCTAGAAGTGTGTGTTGTAAAATGAAGTAGCTCGTATAAAGTACTATTAGAAGTGTATCGATCATTAGTTAAAACCCTAATCATAGCTGTATGATAAGTATGTACAGTGGCCGACTCTACTAACTTGCAAACAACAACTCATCAAGAGGTTCCTATCAATTGATACACATCTATTAATTAATCAATCACTAGCAAAACCAATAAGAAACGCGTATCCCATTTCCTGAATAGTACGTGTTGCAAAATCAACTGCCTAGTATAAAGAACTACTCTGTATTATAAGTGTATCTAACACGAAACTGATGATAAATCAATAAATCATCTACAAAAGGCGTGTATAAGCACGGCTTGTTATTGGTCTAGCAATAGTGATTAGTGGAGTAGGCATGAGATTAACAAACGAATTGAAAGCAATGATATAAACTAATAAAGCCAATCATAATTAACAATATCTAAGATGAAAAGATATTATTATCATTATCAGAGTATATAAACAGATATGCATCAAGGCTCAAAGAGATGCATAATGTCAAGCAGATAAGCCACTTAGAAAAATATGACGATCAATTAATTTTGTCACTAACTCAATAAAGCAGATCGAAAAGTTAACATCAATCAACATATAAACGTAATACTCAGAGCGCATTATCATTTTACAAGCAGCTTAAAACAGTGACATTGGTATGCCAAAAGAGCTATTTTAATGGTAGTATGGACCATTTTTGGGCTTTAAGAAACCTCTTTTATCTTGTTATGTATGGAAGCTTGGGAGCTTTTCTTTCTTCTATTATTCTCTAGAACTTGTTCCAATCAATTTGATGGATAGGGCAAGAGGTAGGTCGCATTTGGCTGTATCTTCTCAAATCTCAACGCATGGATGGCCATTAGTCTTAATACCATCAAACAAATAGAAATGATCAATTAACGTAATTAAACTGATCAATTCAATCTTTTAGTTGCCGCTTTGAGCGACTATCACATACGACAATTCAAGGTAAACAAGTAAAAGAGGCATACACTAAGGGTTTTAACTTTTAATGATAACCAAGTATCGACACACCACAAAACATAAACCATCATTAAAACAAAAGTTTACAAGCATAAGTAACAGGACATAAAGTCATAAACCTCACCCTAAAACAATAATTTTGGAATCCGTTTACAACAAATGTCAACTTTAAACGGTCATAACTTGCATTGAGTTCTAGACATGAGAATGATGTAATTCCAGTTGGAAGTGATAGCTTATCCTCTTACCATCCTAACGATAGGCCACACGCCTCAAACAGGAAAAAAAATTGGAGAGATACGACCGTTTTATGAAAATACGACGGTGCAGGAAAAGTTTGGACGTGTAAGTTTGGAAAAGTTTGGACGTGTAAAGTTTGAACCTAGGATTGGACGTGTATGGCCAGACCTAGGCATGGACGTGGACCATGCGCATCCAATCCTAGGTCTAGACGTGGATGGTCCTCATTTGATGTTTTTTTGATAAAAATATCGATTCGTTTTATGTTAGTTAGTTAGTTATGTTGTCACGCTTGGAATTTTGATGTATTGGATTTTATAAATAGATTCATTTACGTCGACTAGGTTAACGTGTTTCACTTAGTAATTCGTTGTTTTTATTTTATAAAAAAATGATTCGGTATACTCGGATTACTTTAACATTTTTCGGTTTGTGGCTCAAATTTTGATGTATTAGGAACGATTCGAAGTAATATGTCGACCACAAATAACGATTGGGTACATCGTTACATGATACTCCATCAAGGAATCGTAATAGCAGCCCACTATAAACAGGCCTTTTACCCTTAACAACGGGGTTGTTAATAAAACTTCTTCAATCGTAATTATCCGGTCCATTATAACTCCAGTTCCTTTGGTCCAATACTCCCGTCCCCAGACTTGTTGGATTTAAACCGAAAACGTCTCAGTCTAATGGTCGAGACTAGGGGTGTTAATGAGATGAGACAGCTCGCGAGCTACTCGAGATCGGCTCGGTCAAAGCTCGGCTCGTGTGAGCTCGACTCGGGCTCGGGCTCGGCTCGGGAGCTTAACGAGTCAAGCCGAGCAAAGGCTGGCTCGACTCGAAAAGCTCGCGAGCGGCTCGAATTTGTGTGATTACATAAGATATTGCTCATATTTTATAAAAATATTTTATCATGATTATATTTTTGTATCACACATATCAAATGTCTCGCTAATTTACCAAACATTTTTACATATAACCTTCGAGTCTTGTTATTGGAATTACCGGAAGAAGAAAAAATAAAAAATAAACCATTTTATATAGGCTCAATTTGGGCTCGAGTTTGGCTAGAGCTCGCGTGAAAGCTCGCAAGCTTTAAAACGAGCACATTTTTTTCAAGCTCGGATAAGCTCGAGATCGGCTCGAGCTCGATTTTTGGTTCTCGAGCACAAGCCGAGCAAGGCCAAGCTCGGGCTCGGCTCGGCTCGTTAGCACCCCTAGTCGAGACTCGAGACTCGAGACTTAAGAATAGTTAAGATCGGCATACAAGCAGCTAATGCAGAATGAGCGTGCGGAGTTCGGACAATCAGATTATGGGCAAGAAAAATGGTTGTGGAATGGTATTTGGAACCTCGATATTTTGCCTAGAATGAAATTGTTTTTTTGGCAGGGTTGTCGAGATGCTCTTCCTACTAAAGCTAATATTGCGGCACGGACTCGAAACGGAGATGACTTGTGCCCAGTTTGCCATGGATACAGAGAATCAACGGTTCACTTATTTTTTGGGTGTGGGGTGGCGGGTGGTTTGTGGGATAGGCTGGGATTGGAAGTGAGTGCACCGGAGGGGTTTGAGCGGGTGAGGGAGTGGGTGGAGAGGCTGTGGAGGGAGTGGGAGATGCGAGATAGAATAACATTTGTGACGGGGTGTTGGGCTCTTTGGGAGGGCCGTAATAAGATGGTTTTTGAGGGCGTACAGTCGAGAATTGAGACGGTCTACCGCAGAACATTTGAGATGGTGAAGGAAATGGAAGGGGCAGGGACGGTGGTGAGTAATGGAGGGATAAGTGGGAGAGAGCTACAGGGATGGGAGCGGCCATCGAGGGGAGTTCGGAAAATAAACGTTGATGCGGGAGTGAAGGAGGGTGTTGGGACGTCCTTGGGTGTGGTGTGTAGGAATGATAGGGGCGAAGTGGAGTGGGGTTTGAGCGTGAATGAGCTGGGCGTGTTGAAACCAGATGAAGCGGAAGCGGTGGCCATTTTACGTGGGCTGGACGAAGCACGAAGACGAGGGCATCAAAGAGTTATCATTGAGAATGATTGCTGGAATGTAATTGAGGCACTAAAGAAGAAGAAAATTGGTAGGAGTAATTTGTGTTTAATTATAGAGGATATCTTATTGCGTTGCGATTGTTTTGCTAGTATTGAATGGTCTTTTGTTCGTAGGACAGCCAATATGGTGGCTCATGAGCTAGCTCATGTCAAACCTTGGTTAGTCGGGACAAGAGATTGGGGCGGTAATGTGCCTCTGTATGTCAAAAACTTGGTCATGTTTGATCTTCGTTCAATGAATTAATTTTCCCTTTGGGGATTGCAAAAAAAAAAAAAAAAAAGATCGATACCAAGTATTGTATACGTAGCTCGCAAACTCTAATCGTACTCTACTAGCTGACCATCAAAGTATCAAACTGTGGCAGTGTGCTCAAATTGTTGAGGGAGAAGTGTAGTAGAAATTCAATCGTCTTCAAACCCTAATTACCTTCTCCAGATCAATCAAGGTATAATTCCTTCAATTCCTTAATTATTCTTACCGGTTTCTTCAATTTTACACTCTTTAATTACATCAATTCTTCAAATTTTCTGCGATTTGCATCTATAGGATGACGGAAGATGTGGAGATGGCTCAAGCTACTCACTCCAATTCTCTCTCTTCGCCTGATTCTCCTACTCTCAAACGTATGTTATTGTTATCCCCAATTTCTAGGGTTTCTATTTGACTTCCGATTTTTTTGATTTGTAGTTTTGATTGGGTGTGATTTGGTGTAGATTTGAAGGAGATTGCGTCGTTACTTGAAACGGGTTCACTTAACAAGGAAACCCGTCGTATTTCTCGTGCTATTCGTCTTACGTTCGCTGTTCGTCATAAGCTTACGGCTCGTGTCTTGTCCTTGTTCCTTGATCATGCTCTTGTTTCGGGTTCTGATACCCTTGCTAAACTTACTGCTTATCTCCCTAAGGTATACGCGTTTCGTGATTTTGCATTGGGTTTGGTATTATTGCATATGTGATTTACTGACTTGTTTTTTGTTAGATGCCTAATGCCTTGAAGTTTGGTTTGGATTGAATATAGAGAGAATGATTATGTGCTTATGTCGAAGAACAATTAGATGATTGGTTTAGTTTGGTTTGGTTAGAATATAGAGAGAATGCATAATGTGCTTTGCGAAATTATATGGAAAGAGATCAAAGAGAAGAGAGATGCATATTATGGTTCGAGAATTCTGGTTCTTTCAATATAATTGTTCTGTTAACATGAGTTGGTTCTTTGGGTATTGTTATCAATTGGTATCTCTATGGTAGGGAAATTTGATTTGCACATTTGAAAGATTTTGTGTAATGGTTGAGAGAATGAGGGGTGTGTTCGTGGTATGTAGGTGGAGGTTTATATCATGGCTATGGCCTATTTTCAATATAGTCATGTTTCGTTGTGAGTGTCCAGGTATATATGATCTATATCTAGTAACAGAACACCTGTTTAATTGCCATCTACAGACATCTTGAATCTCGTGGCATATGCTCACCGTGTTGTATTTCAATATAGAACAAATGAGATAATGCTGATGGTGTTAAAGTGACCTTGTTATGTAACTTAGGAGTTAGGACTCACTATGTAGAGAACAAGCGGAATAGTGAATTTGAGAGGCTTAACGCTTGTTTGGATGGAGGAATTGGGAGGGATACAGTTACCTTGTTTAGTTTGTTAGTAAGTTTGGAGGGATGGAAGGGGTAACAAATGAAATAATCTTTTTCCTTCAAAGTTTCCTAATAATAGGAAATATTTTGAGGGAAAACTTTCTTGTTCCATCTCCCCTTTTTTCCTCCCATCCCTCTTGCTTCTCTTCTCAAATGCCAATCCAAACACATGAGGTAAGAGGGAAATGGAGGGGGAGAGATTTGGAGGGATCAATTTATTCTCCTCTTAAGGCAAATCAAAATCCCTCTACCATAGGAAAGATTTGGAGGGAAATACACCCACACTCCATTCCCCCAGCCCTTTCTCTTCCCTCCCTTTCCCTCCCACTTTGCTATCCAAACAAGTAAGGAAAATATAGTTTTTTGTTGTGTATATAAGAGAATGTTAAGGACTGCACTCTACACTACCTGTGTCAACTTATAGTTTCAAGTGTAGTAGCTGAGAAATTGAGAGTGATATACATCTAACACAATTCAAAGTCCCCTTTTTAAATACAATTGTGTTACTCTAAAAGTATTTTAAAAGTTCAAATATAAATATATTTATATAATACACTCTTGTTATACCTCTCCGTCCCATTCATTTATTTACCTTTTTGTATTATCTGTGAGGAGTATTTTCATCAAAGGTAAACAAATGAAAGGGACAGAGGGAGAACATGTATGTGGGCAATCATCTGAGACATTCACTTCAAAAACATTTATATCATTATACATGTCCCAAGCTAGGTGCACAACTTATTTCTACTTAACCTTAATACCTGGGATATCTAATCTTATTGTGGTATTGGTTATAGGGAACTGATCATGAGATGGATGTTGACACTGCAACATCCACGATTCAAACTTCAGCAAAGAGCACTCTACCGGAGCTGGAAATCTTCTGTTCCTTGATAGTGTTGCTGTTCCTGGTTGATCAGAAGATGTACAACGAGGTAATTTTTTTTAGCCCACAGTTTCTGCCTGCTCCATTATGCCAGCCTTTGTGATTTCACCTCTTGCTCTTTCGAAACGTTTCAGGCTAAAGCTTGTGCATCTGCCAGCATTGCACGCTTGAAGTCTTTGAAAAGAAGGGTTGCTGATGTTCTGGCTTCCAAATTGTATTCTTACTTCTCATTGAGTTATGAGCTTACGGGTGATCTTTCTGAAATTCGCGGGTAGGTTTAAATTAATTCAAACTTACCAGCTATTTTCTTTAGCGTGTCTTTGCAGAAGACGTTGAGTAGCACTTCCACGCTTTTGTTTCTCTAATTTGGTGCCTATTGTTTCAGGGAACTCCTTGCGTTGCATCGTTTGGCGACTTTGAACCATGATGAGCTTGGTCAGGTGCGTCCTTTTAATAGAATGATGGCATGGCGATTAACCATTAAAGTTTGAAATAAACAAAGCTTTAAACCGTTTAATTGCATATTTTCTAAAAACTGGTATGATATATTCACTGCAGGAAACACTTCTTAACCTGCTACTTCGAAACTATCTACACTACAACTTATATGACCAGGCTGAGAAGCTGAGATCCAAGGCACCTAGTTTTGGGGCCCATTCCAACCAACAGGTACCTCTATTGTCTTCGGTTCTGGTATTTTGTGTAGTTTCCTGTGGCCTTTTATTTGAGGTGCATTGCCTGCCTATACTGTGCAAAGTGTGACCTTTACCCTACTGAAGTAAAAATAAAAGTTCTGGCTAAAACTATAACGCGTACACTTGTACTCATTCTTGTATCAGTTGTATGTGTATGACATAAGTAGATTAGAAATGTGGTTCCAAGTCTGATGGAGAATTTTGTTTCCTGGCTTTCCTCTTTCCCATATCAAATTCTTCTATGCCTGTTGGGTAGTTATGGAATGTAGTCAGTTCATGTCTAATTTTAATCTTAATTAACTGCATCAAGTATCGGGTATTTTGGTCAAGAAACACTTTACCAAAAGAGGATAGCAAGGTCTGCCTTGAGAATGTGTACCCCCCCTTCTATCATCTGAGATCTAAGATTTTACTTTTACCATTTCCCCCTCTACCCAAACACCCCACTGTCGACGAGAGTAATCAAGGAAATGAATAGATATGCAGTTTTCTCGGGCTATGATACAAGGTTGATGCAACTTTGAGATAGTTTCAAATTTTCTCTACATCAAGTGATAACTTGTTTTTCACTTCTTGATTATCTCATGTCACAATTTCTTGAGTACTTTAGGGTCCATACTCTGATTTGATCATGTTTTGAACTATTTTTCACAGCATTGTCGATATCTCTTCTATGTTGGAAAGATCCAGACGATTCAATTGGAGTACACTGATGCTAAAGAGAGCTTGCTTCAAGCTGCTCGAAAAGCCCCTGTTTCAGCCCGTGGCTTCAGGATTCAGTGCAACAAATGGGCAGTTTTAGTACGATTACTGCTGGGGGAGATTCCTGAGAGGACGCTTTTCATGCAGAAAGGCATGGAGAAATCATTGCGTCCTTACTTTGAACTAACTAATGTAAGTGTAAAAGAATCTGGCCTGTGGTCTTCTTGCATAATTTTCTGTTAATTCAGGGATGTTGGTTGACCTAGACAATTTCAGCTTTGTTGTTTTCTTTGTTGTTTCCTGGTTTAACAATGAGGAGTTTTAATGGGTACAGGCTGTTAGAATTGGCGACTTGGGTTTGTTCAGAAATGTAAACGAGGCCTTCTCTTCAACTTTTGAGAAAGATCGGACCCACAATCTGATCGTTCGCCTGAGGCACAATGTCATCAGGACCGGACTTCGAAACATCAGCATCTCCTACTCTCGCATCTCCCTTGCTGACGTAGCAAAGAAGCTTAGATTGGACTCCCCCAATCCCGTTGCTGATGCAGAGAGCATAGTGGCCAAGGCGATCCGAGATGGGGCCATTGATGCCGCTTTGGATCATGCAAATGGGTGGATGTTATCAAAGGAGACAGGGGACATCTACTCAACAATCGAGCCACAATCTGCCTTTGACTCTAGAATTGCTTTTTGCCTCAACATGCACAATGAAGCAGTTAGGGCTCTAAGGTACCCACCTAACTCGGATAAGGAAAAGGAGAGTGCGGAGAAGAGAAGGGAACGGCAGCAGCAAGAGCAAGAACTTGCTAAGCACATCGCTGAAGAGGAGGACGATGAGTTCTGATGAAACATAGAATTCCTTTGTTTTTTGGGGGTTGTTTCCTACTCCTGGTTAAAGTTAACTCTGTGACATTCTCTCCTCTAAAAATCATATACTTATTATGTTCAGAGTAGTGAGACTCTACTTCTTACAAGAATAGTTGTGTTTCAACTTTCAAGTTCCTTTAAATATCTTTGCAAGGAGTTTGGGATTGTCAGTTTAGCTAAACCCGCTCCGGCTGTCATTTTTGATAACTACTCATGGGAAACTTCACATGGTTGACATTATCACAAGTTTCTGATTCTCATGTTTTAAGCACAGGAGACTGTTGTTTATATTGTGATTGCGATGGAAAGTGTGCTTGATCTATCTCAAGGAATGTACGTTCAATAATCGAGTCAGGAAAAACATCTTAAACAATTTAGCTCACTTGAAAAGATGCTCGTAGTTACAGACTGCTGTTGAATATTAAGACTGTTGGTTAGGCTAAATGTTGAAGTATTGATTCTGATATGGATAGAACTCTCGCTTACAAAAAAATTGTGCAAGTCAAATGCCCTGTTAAGATGTTTCACAAAATCTTGGTGTAGACGATCTTATACAAGTATATTATAAAACGTGTTCCTTTTCTTGTGAATGAGATCCGTTTTACATAATGTTGGTGTACCATTTTACCCGAGACGAAATAAAGTCGGAATATCCAAGGGGCAAGGGAAAGCCCAAGTTTAGTATAGCAAATTAATTTGGATTGGACTAACAGCCACACTCATGAATTGACTAAGCCCACAATAATCAGTCAGCTCTCTCCAAAACTAAGCAAACACACGGAGGAGCCGTCAAATACGTCAGAGGGTGAAGCAGTTGAGTTTAGAGAACAATGGGCGGCGATGAACAAGTTCAAGTGCAAAAACAAGAGCTACAACATGAACACACTGCAACTGCGACGCGCGGATTATACACTGTTGTCGATTTACAGCAAAAGCAGAAAGAAGATGATGAAGAGATGAAGAAGCTGATATTACCTGATATCTCAACCCTCCCTCTCTCCCCGCCTACTGCTGTTGAAAACAACTTTGTCCGCTATTATACCATTGGTCTCCTCTCTCTTTTCCTTTCTTCATTCTTTCTATTTATTCTGTTATTTCTCTTCTTATTGTTTACTTTTGATTTTCCTGAAAAAGTTGCATTCTTTTTTTTTTGTTTCAGATTTTATGAAGCCAGGACATGATCAATATGTATATCGCCATGCTAATGGGTATGCTTTTCTTGTTGCCTACTTCTCATTTATGCTTCTAATTATATACTACCTCTGTTTGTTTCATTTGTTTACCTTCTATATTCGTTGTGATTGATATTTTAATCAAAGGTAAACAATTGACTGAGGCGGAGGGAGTATATAGAATATTAGAATAGCTTTATGCTCATTTTGAATAAGAAAGATTGAAACTTGTTCATTGTTTATCATGTGTTGATGATTTTACTTGGAAAAGATTTAAACTTCTTTAGTTTGTGTGGATGTAAAGCTGAAATTTTGAGTTGATTGTACTAGGTTTTGGCTAAATTGGGTTTGTTTGATTTGTTGGGATGGGAAGAACAGATTGTGTGTAATTGGATTGGCACCAACCCATGTGGCGCTTCAGGCTCATGGAGGTGTTACTTCTGTAGATTTCAATGTCGGCAAGTCTGATAGGAGCGAATTCAAGGTCACTGGCAAGCGCAAGAGGGTAATTCATTCTGTTTGTCAATTTTTTATATACATCTTTGTTGCTGGGTTTTTGGAGGGGAGTAGCTTGACTGGGAATTCAAATTGGGGAATGAATGCTGTTGTCCGAACTAAAAAAGGCCCAATATTTTGAGCAGAAATTTCACTTTGAGTTCGAGCTAATTTTCTTTTGGTAGCTTAGGTATGAGTCTATGAGATAATTCCACTTTGGTACCTTGACGGATCTTGGATTTGACATTGCTGTCCTGACTCCTGAGCTCTTGAGTGATTTTCACTTTGGTGATCTGAAGTGTAATAGAACCAAAATTTGATGCAAATCACAAGTGTTTTAAGGCATATAAAGTAGTCTTTTTTGGTAACTTAATGTCTTCTGAAATTGTGGTAACACTGTTATAGTAATATACTTGCAAAAACCGAACATTGCAGCATGGCACCTCTGTTGTTAAATTCCAGAGGAGGATCAACATTACTTCTTATGCAGATTTCTGTTGAATAGCTTCGAGCTTTTAAGTTGTATGAAGTAGCATCTTAGTAGGTTTCTATTTTCTAATAAACTGAAAATGATATATAGAGTCAATCAAATATTTACAAGGTCTCAGAGTGAAAAAAGTCAAGTCTGATATTTGGCTGTAATCTATGAGTGAAAGTAGTCAGTTGCAAGGTGAAAGTTTGTAATGACTCGTGATTCCTAACCTCACAGTGAAGTTATCCCAAGTCTTATGTGAGTTAGTCTTATGCTCGTAGTTAAATATACATGTGGTGCTTGGTTCTCTACAGCGACCATGCATGACCTATTTAGTTTGATTTTAGGCTACTTGTTTATATTAGATCATGCATTTAGCCAGTTTGGTAGAAGTGAAGAAAATATAAGGAAAGCTAGTTTCATGATTCACATGATTGATTTGGCTTTCTACTCGTCTAGTTATTACTCCTATGTTCTGAACTGATGAATGCGTCTCTGCAGAATGCACAATTCTTTCAACCCGATAGTATATTATGCAATGTCTCTAGTGGTGGTACTCCCTATATAGTCAGGTAAAACCCTTTCTTTTTTTATGGATCATTTCCGAGTTTCTTTTTTCTGGTACAGATTTCTCTTGGCTCTCAATTTTAAGAGGTTACAATGTTTGAAACAGGTGCTGTGTTAAAGGGTCTTTACTTGAAGTCAACAATAGATTAATGAATAATCCAGGATTGCTTAATACTGCGGTGAGAACAATTTCTTACTCTCACTTACCTTTATACTGTCGTCTTTTTATCATTACTGAGTTATAGTAGGACTAAGATCATGACACTTCATTTTCTTGCCTTTTGGATGGATTATGTTGTTAAGAAACAGTACAACACGAGTATTCATAAGTACTGTTAGATTTAATTTGCTGGTTATTGCCGGTGACCTAACTGCAAAAGTGAACTTATCACCCTTTTCCTCAATTAACCCATAGTTAAGAACAGGACTGTCTCTTCTACATCATGAAAACAGAAGCTCATGATGTTTTATGAGCCGTTTTAACATGATCTATAATGAAGTATCCTATACCGCAGAGTTGGGTTTTACCACCCACTTTAACTTGGCACTTTTTTTTTCAGACAGGCACATTTGTAATCATAATGCATGTTCCATTGGCACTGAAAGTCCTTTTAGTAGTAGCCATATATATGCCTAACCTTCTCTCTCGTACTTCAGGCTGACAGGGATGGTTACATTGCAATTGTAATGCCAAAACCAGCAGATTGGCTGAAGAGTAAGGAATCACTCGTGAGTTTTGACGAGTATACGAAATTAAGAAAACTGAGTTGACATTGTTTTCATCTGCACATCTCTGCCAATGTTGCTGAAGCTCAGAAATTGTGTACACTTGATTATGGAAGAGATGCAGGCTAAGTTATGAAGCCTCGTGAACAATAATGCTCCACATACACATACCTGGGCAATAAGGTTCAATCCCAGGCTTCTGCCGTCGGTGAGGTACGATCGACCTGCTTCCCAGTACCTACTGTATTATTTCCTTTGTTGTATTTTAAATTTGAATGATATTTTTGCCATAAAGCATTAGATTTCTCCGTTTCCAGCCATTTGTGTTGTTATTGTTAGTTCCAACTGAAACTGGGGCATAAGATTCTGAGACAAGTTACTCAGCCATTTGTGCAAGCGAGTTGTAATTTGGAAATACATGAATCTTACAAATGTCAACTATCATTTTTATTTACGATATTTCCAAAAGAGCAAAAAAAAAGTGTCCGCTGTACGTAATCTTCCTTACACTTTGCGCACCGAAAAGAGAAACATTTCAAGAATTGTATCAAGTGACGACTATTGCGTCTCAATATAAGCAGCACATACTTTTCGTTGCGTATGTTACTTTAGACAAATGTTATTACATACTGTACCAATTATTGGAGTAAAAAAAAATATGATGTTTTTACTATGTACATTTCTTATTATTAAGCCTAGTAATTTACCAAATATCTCTACATCAAATGAATCAAGAATGTGTTTAATTTCTCCAATAACTCACAAATGAATGAATGTAATCCAAATGTATGCTAAATTATCAACAATAGCAGCTCGGTTGCATTTCCGTCACCAAGTTTCCTACCATCTTCAAGATCTCAAGCCAAAATTTTGTCGACAACAAGCCTCCTTGATCTATTAATTGTAAGGAAACACAGGTAAACATGTTCTTCAAGCTCTTCCAGCTGCTCCACAAACCTACCCTCATGCATCCTAAGCTCCCTAATGGCTTCCTTCACAACTTCATTGCTGTCACTATTTCTGACACACATCTGCGAAACTGCTCTTTGATGCTCAACCTCGTCATGAACCCTAGCCGCAAGTCTAGCCATTGTGTCGAAGTCATTGATAAGAATGTAAGCTCCCTTAGCCGTAATATCCATTTGAGCTCCAAGGCGTTCAAGGGCGCTAGGCTTGAGGCTTTCACAATCGACTTTCTTGAGCACACCTGTGGAAAATGGCAATAATAACGCCGGTGCTCCTAGCAATCCTACCACACTGTGCAATGCCAGGGTTAGCAATGCAATGGCTAGCGCGGTGTAAACAATCAGGAAGCTATAACTTGCCACCTTCTTGTAAAACTTGATGAATTTTCCTCGACGTTTTAATCTTCTTCTCCTCGAGGTCAATTTTTGAAGCAATATTGCGTGTTTGTCATGAATACCAGGGAACTCTACCGTGCCATTGATGATGAACGCCAGCGGGTTGCTTAACCTTGCAAAGGAAGCTAACTCTTGGATTAGCATTTCATAATCAGCAGTTTCCCCTTCATTAGATAAGGTTAAGACCCTTTTGATAATCCGGTGGTTGGACCGAGTTTTGTGAATTCCTCTTAGGAGCAATTCACACACATTATACGCCTCCTGGGTCACCTCAAAGTAGTCTTTCAGAAGGCCTTGAAGTCTGGACGACTTTATCGACTCAAGAACTACTTCCTGTCGCGGCTCAAGCAAGCAATTGGGGAGATGGGCATACCGGGTGATAGGGGAAGAAATGAAAGGAGTGTTGGAGAATGAAGATAAAGGACAGGAAGCGGATAATGATGAGGAAGAGGAAGACGAGGATGACGAACGTTTGTGAGAAATAAAGGGAGGTGATCCATGAAGCTGTAGTTGAACTCGGCTCCATATGTCCACGTATGATTTACTCCGAAACACTTGCTTGTACTCCTCATTTACATTTAGCTTCTTGCGTAAGCCTTCGTCTTCTTCTTCTTCCATATCTTTCTTCTTTGATCTTCCTACGAAAATCACAACATTTAGATAATTACTACATGCCATGTCAACCACAAAAACAACCACCTTTCTAATGACGTAGACAAATAAAATTACACCATAATCATCAATTAAGCAACAAAAATCAACTTTTTTTTTTATCTAAACCCTTATTAGTCGAACGAGACAAAATCTTAAACTCGTATTATGTAACAAACGATAAAAGTACGAAAATGAAATGAAATACTCCATATGCTAACCTTTTTTGGAACGAAATGGAGATCTCATCAACCTGGGCCAAAACTCGGACATCCTTGTGGAACGCGTCTCACTACCCATTATATTGGATGAAAAATGTTTGCTCTTATAAAGCATAAGATTTTGTAAGAGTAGAATGTATGTAACACATCAAAGAGCTTTAAAATGGTTGATTCGAGAGTCGAGACGATAAATTACTCCGTAGTTTGTAATAAACTTAGTAATTAAGGGTAATTAAGAGCAAAGGTAGAGAGAATTAAGAGGAAGAGAACAAGAAAGTTGTTACGGAGTTGTATTTATATACGAAACACTCAAAACTCGACCGCCTTATTATTTTGTCAACTACAAGATTCGAAAGTTGGTTAAGTTTATAAGTTATATGGCTTTTGTAGCACGATAGCTCATTTTTAGTAGGTTTTTTCTGTTTTTTTATTTTATTTTTTCGCGATATATATGTTTTGATTATGGAGTATAGTTTTTGTGTTTAGTGTGAGACTTTTGGACAAGCTAATTTAAGGAGTAAGGAGATTATCCTTTCTGGTATTAAGATACGTATATCAGTAGTAGAAGATACATATATCAAGTTGGAGTATGTTTTATACTACAATTCTACGTAGCAGATAATCATTGTTATTCATATGTGTATGTGACATTCTTATCATTTTATATAAAGGAGCTTTTTGTTAGGATGGTGTATGCAAATTCGTAAAAGTAACTTGATTACGAAAGAAATGATTAAAGAGAATAGCGATCATAATAATAAATCATTTTGAATTAATCTTCTTTCCAATTTCCATACCGTACGTACTGATTAGTACGATTCGGATTGGGTTAACAAAAGAACATAT
Organism: Silene uniflora; assembly: GCA_018983105.1. NCBI lineage: Eukaryota > Viridiplantae > Streptophyta > Magnoliopsida > Caryophyllales > Caryophyllaceae > Silene > Silene uniflora. The sequence continues at coordinate 11,394 of JAGPOY010000432.1, read as the reverse complement.
GTGTACATATAAGTTTACAAACTTATTATCTTGTTTGCTAAAAAAGACGTTGGATTATTACACATTTACACCCTATATCTATATATCGGTTTTCCAATAACTCTAATCTAGTACTAGTTTGAAATAAAGAATATGTCGGTACGAAATTTATATATGGTGTTTTTGCTTTAGTGGTTCACTTAAATATCAAGTGTATTGCTCTTAAGTTATCTTTCTGTTATTAGTAACCGTAATAGTGTATTACTTAGAAATGGAGTATCCAAATTTATAAACCCTAAGCCCGGCCTACAAGAATTATGAAAAGGACATGTACAGCTTTAACTCTAAGACTGACTAATTGTTTAAGAACACAAAATCTCATTGAAGACACACCATATCCGTCACAAATGAAGACGGATACCATTTTCTCTCACAAAATATCCATGAGATGTGAGTGGGGGAGCACATGGGGGGTGCCCACCTTGTCCCCTCTACCCATTTCCTCTCACAAATTACCCGTTGCAAGATTCGACCCGTCTTCCGCAAGACTTTTTGGTTTAAGAATTGTTTTCTTTTTCTTGGAAACTTCCTTATCAATAAACTCATCTTACTAATAACACATACAAACCGTCTCATACAACAATTTGTCTAAGGCGTTTATCCTGATCTACAACTTGAAGTGGACTGTGAAGTGTGAACCCGCACGAGCCATGAGTCGGCCGGACTTATGGTACAGAAAATAGTGGACTAGTGGAGTACTATATATATGTATATTTTGTTGATAAAAAATAGGAGTATAGGAAGAAACAGTTTGTAGGTTAGAAGAAAGGTGGCGTATTTGAAGGACAGTTTAGGTCATGAAGATTGAACATTGAAGATTGAAGATTGAGGTGGTCGGAGTTAGAGAAATGATAAGCGTCCTTGAAAACGACATGTTTAATGCGACGTCTAGTTGTCATACTCCATATTGGCCGTCCATGGCGTATGCCCATTATCTGTTACATTTTACCAATTGTATCACTATCGCTTCATAATCTCACTACGACTAACTATCGACATATAACCATTCTATTGTGTGTGTATATGTACTACTCCATCCATAATTTTCATTAGCGAAGGGTCTTGGAAAAGTTGAGGCGAAAGGTGCTATATACCTAGTAGTCTAGTACGAGTAAGAGCTAAGTCCATCTTTGAACGCAACATTTGGTACGATACATTCTTTTTGGTCATTTAGTCATTCAATTCGATCATATATATTGATGCATGTGAGAATGCAATTAAGCTGAATAATTAAGAGCCACAAACTTGAACTTAAACTTGGGAGGACATCATATCAAATGCTCTGTTCCAACTAGATTACCACTTTGAACCAAACACAATACAATGTGTTTCTATGACTTTGTTTAATTTGTTACCATAACATACATGTGCACTTCTTGTCCATGACAATTTTCAACTTTCGTCTCACTAATTACCTATACTTAACAACTTTAATCGCTCCTATACAAAGGGAAAGTTAGCGTGATTTAAAGTGGTTTTGTGTTAGGTTGCAGTTACCGTTCCTTAACAGAATACTCCCTTATAATATAGCTACTCCAGGTTACGAGTACCACTCGTAAGTCGTAACCCGAACAATTCAATTTGAAGAGTCTTACAGTAGTGATGTAATTTGAAGATAAGAAATGGCGCACTTTGGGTGAGCACTAGGAAATGTATAACATGGTGCACTATACGCATGCGCACTATGCTATGCTTACACATACACGGAAATTAATTGGTAAATGTTGTGGCTCACTTCACTGCCATGAATTCTATAAATCAGCATGCAAATTTTGTAAGAAAATTATGCATTTCTAACACATTCTCTTTTACTATAATGACTATGAAAGCTGCCCTTTTGTTGTTCTTGGTGATTGCCTCTCTCTTAATTTCACCAAATTTTGGAGAAATAAGTGAGTCGGAGCCAAATCATGAAGGCCGAGTTTATATTGTGTATATGGGAGACGCTGCTTCGCCAACCAACCTGAATAACCATAATACTCTTGTCGCGTCTTTGCTTAAGAGGTGTGTATGTACTTCATGATTAATACGGACTAACTTGTTTAATAATTTTAGTCTGCGTTGCATGCAGTGGCGGATCTAAGAATGGATTTATTATATGGTGAATTTGCATTTTCGCAAAAAAATATAAAAAAGAAAAATGAAACTAACAATGTAGAAAATGGTGTGACAGGAACAAGAATGCAATAACTGAGAGATACAAGAACGGATTTGTAGGATTTGCGGCCAAGTTAACAGAATCAGAAGCAATAGAGTTTGCCAAGCACCCTGGTGTAGTTTCAGTCTTCCCGGAACCCATCCTTAAACTTCACACGACTCGCTCTTGGGATTTTCTCAAGGATGAAACATCTTTGTTGATTACCTCTCAACCTCCCTTAAATCCTACTTATTCCGTATCTCAGCCTTCTGATACTGTCATTGGCATTTTGGACACAGGTAATTTTACTACTAGTCCTGCTGATTCACTTTTGCACCTAGTTTGCCAATACTCGTAATTTAATGACTGAACCCCGGTAAAGCTAGCTGATCTAGTTTTATCAACCTATGGTACTGGCTTCAGGTATATGTCCAGAATCTGAGAGTTTTAATGACAAAGGTATGACTGCAATTCCGTCAAGATGGAAAGGGACTTGTGTTGAAGGACACGACTTTAACTCCTCAAACTGTAACAAGTAATGTCATTATATATACTTCCTGTTCTCCTCTGTTTATATATTATGATTTCTAATCCTACATCTTTAGGAGTATGTTTTTTAACTAACAAAGGCGGCCCGAGTAAATTAGTCACTTTGAGTCCCATTTTGGTACGAACTCTGAGTCGCAACCACAGAAAATGTACATGATGCTATGCCTGCAGGAAGTTGATAGGAGCAAGATACTACCAAGACAAAGACAGCGAATCAATAGTAAGAACAGCAAGAGACTCGGAAGGGCATGGGACCCATGTAGCATCAACAGCAGCAGGAGCATCCGTACAGGATGCATCGTACTATGGATTAGCCATGGGAACAGCAAAAGGCGGCTCATCTTCATCGCGTATTGCCATGTATAAGGTGTGTGGCGTCATTGGGTGCCCCGGTTCAGCGATATTGGCTGCATTTGACGATGCAATAGCAGATGGTGTTGACCTTCTATCCCTGTCCCTTGGTGCCTCAAGTGAGTTTGCACCTGATTTCACTCAAGACCCTATCGCAATTGGTGCTTTCCATGCTGTTCAGAGGGGGATTACTGTGGTTTGCTCTGCCGGGAATGATGGTCCTTCCCAACAATCTGTTGTTAATGTGGCTCCTTGGATATTGACAGTTGCGGCTACTACTATTGATCGCGATTTTGAGTCTGCAGTAGTCCTTGGCAACAACAATGTTATCCAGGTGACTGCAAATTAATTTCGGCCAATATTGTCATCATTACAATATTTGAAACAGCAATAATAATATACGGACTATGTATTATTTTTAATATGGAATTTCAGGGTGGATCCATAAACTTCTCCGATCTTAAAAAGTCACCGGTGTACCCACTGGTTTACGGTGGCTCTACCAAGAATAGCTCTGTAAGCCAAATTGATGCAAGGTGTTCTTGAGTTTGTCTCCAATATTTTACTTTCATCCTGTCTCTTTATTCATCTTTTTAGTCGACAAATGTTTCAGAACTTTTTGTATCATTAACCACTCAGGAACTGTTATCCAGACGCCTTAGACGCAAAGATAATCAACGGTACTATAGTGGTGTGTCAACATGACAGCAATGCTGAGTACAGTATGAAAGAAAAGAGGGACGGGGCCAAGGCGTTAGGAGCAGTGGGAATTGTTTTCATCAATGATAAATTGAGATTAGTTGCTTCTAATACTGGTTCATTCCCTGCCACTGTAGTCACCTCTAAAGATGGTGCTGACATCATTCAATACATCGACTCTGCCGGGTGAGATCGACCACCTTTCATTAGCTTCTGCTTGTTATTACTTTAACAGTCTGTTCTAGGCCGAAAACATAGTACATTTTTACCAGTCGCTAAAAATGAAAACTTTGATATGATTTAATAATAGGAATCCAATGGCAACCATATTACCAACACAAACAGTAACAAATTATAAGCCAGCACCGACAGTGGCGTATTTCTCATCCAGAGGGCCCTCATATACCACCAAGAACCTTCTTAAGGTAACTGTGTAATTATTATTATTCTCAGAGTTCAGTCAGACCGTGAAAACATGCTGACATTTAGGAATTCTGAAATGTTTACAGCCGGACATTGCTGCGCCAGGAGTAAACATTCTGGCTGCATGGTTTGCCAATGATACAAGTCCAGATACAACCCCTCTTGGTAAAGACCCTCCTCAATTCAATCTTATCTCTGGAACCTCCATGGCGTGCCCTCATGTTTCGGGGGTTGTTGCCACTATTAAGTCTCATAATCCCACTTGGAGTCCTGCGACCATAAGATCCGCCATCATGACAACTGGTAGGAAATATCTTCTGTTTTAACATAGATCTATTCAAAAGTTCATAACATCTCATATACTCGATGTCTTCTACTGCTAATGATCGGCTGAATATTCACATGGGCAGCAATTCAAATCAACAATCTAAAAGAACTCGCAACTACAGAATCTGGACAAGCAGCCACGCCTTACGACTATGGTTCTGGTGAGGTGAGCCCAACAGGAGGAGTAACACCAGGATTAGTCTATGAACTTGAACCAGCAGACTACCTTGATTTCTTATGCTACTACGGGTACAACCTCTCCACCATAAAACTCATTTCGGCCCAACTCCCAGACGGGTTTTCTTGCCCGAGTAATTCAAGCAAAGACTTTATATCAAACATCAATTACCCATCTATAGCTGTATCTAAGAACGTTGGGACAGTAAAGAGGACTGTAACGAATGTTGACAGTGAGCAAGAGACGAGTTATACTGTAATTGTGGATGCCCCCAAAGGATTGGAAGTTACTGTGATACCAAATGAGCTTAAATTCACTGCAGACATTAAGAAGTTGAGTTACCAGATAACTTTTAAAGCTTCTGATGCTAAGAGTGACTTGTTTGGGGCAATAACTTGGACCAACAATAAGTACAGTGTGAGAAGTCCGTTTGTTGTAACCAGTGATTAACCTAAGGGATTCTCGTATACATCAATACATTGTACGTTTATCAAGTGTGCTAATCAAAGTAAAAGTAGCTAATTTTGATGGCAATGTTTAATGGATTGTACAGTCCGGTCTGTCCGACCCTTATATTAACTGTCATTTCTAAACTTTCTGAAAACCACACAAATAGTGTTAGTTCTGTCTGAAGTCATTGTTAAGTTAAAACCGGAATTTTCTGGTGGACAACTATCGGCTTTTCAGATTGACTTAAAAGATTTTAAAAAAAAATAGCATAAATAAACCCTTTATTGAATATTTTCCTGTGCATCAGTTACAAGGGCATATATTTATCAATGATTATTATAAAGTACAATGTAGGTATAAAAGGTTGAGGGTGAGTTTAGAAGAACATATGGAAGTCTTTTTCTAGAGTTCGTTCAGCAAAAATCTTATTGACTGCCTCCGTTACATGATAACTATCCCAGAATACAAACTTCGTAGGATCACATATCTGCGAAAATGGGTTGCATAAAGGCCCGGCCTCTATTAGCCCCGATCCACAGCATCCTCTATCACTAACTTCAAATCCTGTTCATTTTATCAAATTTAGTTAATTAAGGATTATCAATGCACATAACTCAGGCAGAAGATCGCCCAGTGCCTCAAAATGCGTCTGTCCTTTTCGGGCAGAGGCAGTGGAAGATCCGTAAAAAAAAATGTTTACAGTGCCCCGTTGAAAACTTGCATTGTAAGACCTCTACCTATAGATCCGCCATTGGAGAGGATAACATTGACTGATTGTTGCTCTAAAATACAGGAAGCGAAACAGTCTAACGAGTATAGATGGATAAACAATAAAGGGATAACACGACATACCATATTGAGTTTTGTTGTGTAAAATATCGAGCATAATACCATAAAGGTCAATGTAGACCAGTTTGGCTTGAGGTAATCTGAGGTTGAGGTACTGGACTTCAAGGTTGAGTTTAGTGTTAAACATTTGAACCGCGTGATTGTAATGTTCGGCACATTCTCTATCTATACCACCAGCTAGTGTTCTTGCTAATGGAATGTTTCCCAAGGGTGGTACATTGCTCACACCAATTTTCTGAGCCCCTGATCTGTATAGCTTCTGATATACATAGCATTTAGATACATTAGTAAGATGTGTACTGGTTAGTCGTTATTGGAAGAGTCGTAGATAATTTTAGACTATTGTTCCGCCTAAGCTTGATTACCTTGAGAAAATGACTTGCGCGCTTAAGCATGAGGGTCGTATAAGAATCAACATCATATTGTACTCTTCTAAACGGCAAGGCAAAGTAAGTATTTGCCAGATCCCAACTCCCAGCTGCGACAATGAAGATGCTATTCTTAAGGATAAAATCAGCTCTATTACTTCCAACAAGTGACTTTACTGTTTTACGGTATTTTTTGAACATCTTTAGTTGCTCGTCCAATGATCTCACTGACTGCAAGTACCGATCAATAATCCTTATGAGCAGCATAAATAAAATGATCATTTACACAAAATTGTTCAGATCATAATGGGTTAAATTTTTAATTTGCAAAACAAAATCATTCATAAATGTTAAATGCATATGGTATAGAACTTACTGCAAGATGAGATGTCATGGTATCAAATCCTGAACCTGATGATCCAAAGCTGACGCCAGTGACAAGATCCTGTACTCGTAAACTTGGGTCCAGATATGCCTGCACATGCTTCTTAATACCCAGAGACTCGGCTGTGGCAAAAAGACATATAACAAGCTAGATCAGATCATATACAGTGGAAGAGTAGCAGAGCTGACCCTGTGATTGTGTGATCTAATATCATTAACCGTCTTCAAGGCATAAATATAACTTGCGACTAGTTTTAGTCACAGTAACTTCTAAAATTCTCTTATATTTTACTGCGACAAACTCAAACCTCTAATTTTCCACCCTCCAATCCTATTTTCTGGCTCCGCCACTTTCTAAAAGGCTGGCGCCTACTGCGGGTAAGGGGAATCGGATGTAACATGTAAGTCTTACCTGTGTTGAAAATAGAGTCTTAAATATAAAAGCATTATCACTTTTTGTAATCTATAAAAATGTAAGTTTAAGGTAGGCTTATCCATAGCATGTACATATAATATACCATAGAAGTCGATAGTGACACGGCCATTGGAGAATCTGCCTGTTGCTTTACCATCTTCGAAATTCATGCCGTAAGGAGGAAAGTTGCATCTGCCTAGAGTCAGAAGATCATTATTGTTTCCAGTATCAACCAGAGAATCTCCAAATGCAAAAAGCGCAGGGACTGTTGAATTTGACAGATGCTGACTGTAAGTATATGCGATATTATTGCAGTATGAGTAATGCAGCATGCATATATAGAGAAAACTTGACAGGCAAAATGACCAATTCAAACTATATGGAAAAGACAACATAGTTCCGTAACTTTTTTTTAACTTGAGTAATATGTTCAGAAAAGGAAGTGCAGGAAACAATGCATTAGTAGTGGCCTTCTCGAAAATTAGTTGGAAAGTTGGTCAGTCATAGCAGGTCTTTCTCATGTGGTTTGCATTCTTCTAAGTTATACTGTCAGGTCTTTAAAATCTTGAAGGGTGTAGAGTGGGTTGTCATACTTCTTCACATGCTTTTTGTTCCGGAAGTAAGTTGTATCGTTGACCACGAATTGGGTTTAGTTTACACTTTCTTCCTAACAACATATAGCCGTGAGGCAGAGAAACGGGCAATATCTGCATTTTGTAACAGGAGAATCACGTCTAATTCAAGGTTGAACTGAATACGACTGGATTGTCACATCCATTTTCTACTGCAAAAGAATTAAAGCATCGCAAGACTAATGCTAAAACTACAATGAAAATTGAAAATTGACAGTAGAATGCAGTACTGAATAAATAGTAAGGGAAACCTTATTGATATGCAGACCTATTGAAGTTGTTGTATACTGTACCAAAAGAACATTGAAGCCCTTCTACATCTTTTGCATTTCAGCAGCTATCATATCCAGGCATAATTTAATTAAAAGAAGCAATATTAGCAATTGTACAATAAAGTTACAGTGATGCCAGGCCTTCAGAACTCTCCTTAGATAGCAATCACAGCCTCTCTCTTACTCTCGGAATGGTCCATTTTCCGGAGTATGTGAGGAGAATTATGAAAACTGAAGCAATTTTCAAAAATAGGAGGAAGCAATTCGCAACAAGTCACTAACGAAAAGTAACATATATTTGAAATATAAACACGATTGAAAGTCGTATGGAAGTTCATAATCACAGTCTATGTAGCCTTGATCTTCTACCATCAATTTCCAAATAAATTCCCTGACAATAAATCCTTACAGGAAGAAAAATTAAAAGTTAGACTTGGTATTCTGTAAGAAATTACACTTTATTTGGTAAAATAACAGTGGAAATTACAGGTTATGGATACACTTAAAGAGTATAAAACAAGACTACAGCTATTGTATGTATGAAACTATGAAAGGCCATTTGCGGAAGAGTAATAAATTCGAAATGGCTCTTCAAGTTACAGTGGAAGAAAATGCACCATCATATTTGTGAAAGGACATTAACCATGCATTTACGCGGTCTGCAAATTGCTTCAAGCGGCCTAACCTTAGGCATGGTCAGACCAAAACCTTCATCTAAATCCACATGCTTCCCATCAACCTTCTCCCAATCAAAGCACTGGATTAAGGAAGCCAAATTCAGTGCTACTACCTTATTAGCAAGGTTTGCTCCAGGGCACGATCTTCTCCCTTGCCCGAATGGAATCCACCTTGACTTGAATGTTTCACTGTCCGAACCCTCAAACCTTTCGGGCTTAAATCTCAAGGGATCATCCCAGAATTCCGGATCCCTATGAATTGCCCAAGCATTGATTAACACCATAGTTCCTTTGTTCACATTGTACCCACCAATGGTGCAATCCTCCGAGGCCTCATGTGGTACGAGAAGTGGAGCAGCTGGGAAGAGCCTTAGCGTCTCACTGACGATATTGTGGATGTAAGGAAGCTCAGAGAGATCAGACTCATCGACTAATCGTTCATGGCTAACGATGCTGTCTATTTCTACTCTTGCTTTCTGAAGTACATCACGATTGTTGAGCAACAGGGATAGCGCCCATTCCATTGTAACAGCTGATGTGTCTGTTCCTGCTAGTATCATTATCTGCATTCATCGCAGCAAAAAAAAAACATAATTAACTTGTACCATTCATACTCATTTCCTTTGAGCGTCCCATCAGAAAAGGGTCCAACCGCAAAAATGAAGAGTCAAAATAACATAGCATACCATTATGATTCCCTTGATGATCTGATCAGAGTAATTAGAAGGGTCGGACTCCTGCAAATCGAGCAACTTGTAAATCATGGCCTTTCTGTTTCCTACTTCTGCACCAGTATCATTTCTAATTCTCCTACATTCTTCTATTAGACCATTCAAAAAAGCGTCCATCTTTTTCCTGACTGCCAACATCTTCCCCTCCATTTTTTGAAACGGAACCCACTTCAAGAACGGAAAGAAATCCACTGGATTTGACGCACCACTAAGCTCGAACACCTCCCTCACAATATCCCGAAAAACCTTGCTTTCTTCAACTCCTACTTCACCTCCAAAGTATCTCTTCCCTGTTACCATCCTCATTATGATATTAAATGTCAACTCTGAAAATCTCGGCCTCAACTCCACCTTAACACGATCTTCCTTTTCTACGACAAACAGTCCCTTAACAAGTGATCTCATTTCTTCAGCTCTTATTTCAGACAACATATTCAGCCTAACAGTTGAGAAAAGCTCAAGACTGGCTAAACGGCGAAGGTCCCTCCACAGTGGGCCATACGGGACTGATCCAAGGGTAGTCCATTCATAATTAAGGTGTTTTCCTGTACGACGACGTGGCCTATTTGCTAGGATGATATCATTCCTAGTGAAACATTCATCCACTAAACTTGGAGAAGATATGACTAGTGTGGGGACGAGGCCAAGTTTAAGAAAATAAATGGAGCCGTAGGTGTAGGAGAGTTGTTGCAACGAGCGATGAAGGGGTTGTTTTATTAGATGGAGGTGGCCTATAATACGGCGTGAAGGCGGTGCAGGCGGCCATTTTTCGTGTCTAGTTTTCATCCGTAAATAATGTTTTGTGACGAAGAACAAGAGCGTTAGTAAAAAGGTGGATAAAATGGAGACATAATACAAGTCCATTAAATTGCTTATGTTGAACTGTAATTTGAGTTTACGCCTTGCCTATTAATACACACAAAGTTTGTGCCTGAAATAACAAGGGAGGATCGTATGAACGCAACTGTATGAGTATGAATGAATAAAACTAATACTCCTGTACTGGCAATTAGCGGAACAATTGGCGGGTACTCCCTCCGTTGGCTTAAATGAGGTACTCCGTATATTTTAATCAAACGTATGAAATTCAAGCGAACGGAAAGAGTAATAGAAAACACTCCCTAATTAATTGGAAATAAAAGAGGTTACTAGTAATAAATCAATGAAATAGATACCTGGATGGAGAGTTGGAAAGAAAGACGTGCAGTAAAGAGGGCCTAGAAAAGTAGAAGAAATGCAGCGGGGAAGAATGAGAATGAAGATAAGAATATGAATGTTTGGTCCACAAATAGGATTATACATCTGCTTGTAAGTATAAGAATCCGAGCTTATACTTCTATGTATTTGTTATGAGCTAATTTAAAGTTCATGTTTTTGATGTGTAAATGGATAAGTTCAATAATTTCTAATAAAACTCATATTCTTTAACCTAAAGCTCGAATTCTTTATCAAAAAACTCGGATTCTACACCGTACAACCATATATTATTCGGACCTCAGTTTCGCTCCCAATCGAATTGAACTATTGTGTTGACTTGATAATAGCAAAACCTATCCAAATGACCAAATTAGCAAAAAACCATTCAAAACCGCAAAGTTGGGTTTAGTGACTCATCTCGCCCCTAATACTCGTTTCACTTTCCAACTTTGCCCTTCACTCTAAAACCCTCTCTAAACTAGTGTTCAAGCCCGGCCGTTGGCCGGGTCGTATGCGCTCTATATACTTTTGAGATACAATATTGTCCAATGTATCGTAGAAAAGTAGTCAGAAAGACGAATTACCTTGAATATGAACTTCATAATCATCTTATGTCTTAGTAATCATGATTATATAAATCGTTCATGCCTATATTGAAAAGTGCAAATAATAAATAGGAGTATTAGAGAAACTTAAAAATACACAACAAAATACAA
>JAGPOY010000431.1:21857-32849 GCA_018983105.1 Silene uniflora | reverse complement strand
TGGCACATTGTGAGATGCTACACATTCATGTTGATTTTCTATCAGATGTTAGATCCATGAAGCTCACATTTTCGTACTGATTGGTGAAGAGCAATGTTGTTTTCAGCGTGGGAAATATTCTGCTGCCATCTCTATAAATTTTCAAAACAGACCGTTACTCATAATGCTATAAGTGAGACCTCTTCTACCATCCGTTATTTTCTAATTAATACGCTGTACGGAGTACATCAAAAACCAATCCTTGTAAAATATGTTTCACAATTTCTATATGTAAGTCGGTCACTTAGGAGAGTAATCTGTCAAAACTTGTTTGTCCCTGAAGGTCTCTTCCCATGCATCCTTGGTCATAAGCTGCTGGGTATGCACATCACATGAACCTGGCCATTTCATTTGATGACTGCTTTTCGTTTGTAATGAGTTCTGATTCTCTCTTATGCAGGATCCTGGAGAGTGTTGGTGAAGGTGTGACAAATGTACAACCTGGAGACCATGATATTCCGTGCTACAAAGCCAAGAGCATAGAATGCAAATTCTGCAAGACTTGTGTGGATAGGTCCAGGCAGCTACTGGTGTTGGAGTTATGGGGAGTGACCATAAGAGTTGTTTCTCTGTCAATGGGATCCCTATTTATCACTTAATGGGAACTTCAACATCTAGTCAGTACACTCTGGTACATGATCTTAGCATAGCTAAAATTGATCTAGGAGCTCCATTAGATAAAGTACATTGAGTTGCGGTGTACTTACTGCCTACTGGTAAGGGATTCTGTTGCAAGTGACTTTTATCGTAACTCGCTCCATACATGTTTCACACTTTCTGCTAGACTTCAATTCTTGCAGCAAGTGTCAAGTAACTTCTAAGACAGTCTTGTAGTCCTTTTGTGTGATAGGGTTATCATGAAGACGAGTTATTTTAGTCCTTTTGCGTGATGGGTTTCAATTTAAATCATTCATTTTGGGTTCTCCTATATCTTGAAATTTGAGATATTCAGTCACTAACATACTAAATCCATTCTATAAAGGAATTCCATATTGATTCTTGTCAATGGTTGTTAAGAAATTGTTGGTACATTTATAATTATATATGTGTGAATATGCGTAAATAGTGAACCTAATCCTCACACCTCTTTTTGAAGATTGCCTTCTTGAATGAAGCTTTATGGTTGATTTGGGTAACAGTTGAGTCTCGACTGCTGATTGGCCTTTTCATTCAAGTTCTCTCTGTTGAAATTCTTCCTAGATGTGTCTGAAATTCTTGTTTCAGCTTGTTACGTCTGGAATGTTATGTTCCAATGTTCTGTTAGTTTGGGGGTTGGTTTTCGGGTTTGGGTCTCACTGTTGAATTTTGAGTTGCTTTGATGGATAAATTGAGGTACAAAGTTTTTGATGTGGTGGCGTAGTAATTTGTCTTTTAAACCCGACTGTTGTAGTCTTAAGGTTATAGTATTTCAGCTTTAAATTGGTGAAAATTTAGAGGTTGGGTATATTCGGAATGTTAAATTGTCGCCTATACACAAACGGGGTCTCATTTTAGAGATTGATTTCCAATTTAGCTATTTGCTTTTCTGAGAACTAGCTATTTGTTTGCCTGCTTATCATCTCAGCAGCTCGCTTTACTTCGAAAAATAGCTACTTGTTTGGCCTCGTAAGTTGGTATTTGTGTAGGCTATTTATTATGGTTTTCTTTTTTGAAGCTATTAATAGTCCGTTGTTGTTCATGGGTTTTCTATGGCGAACTCAGATTTACCTATTTATGACTCGCTAGATATATCTATTTATTTATGGTCTGCTCGAATTTTGGTATTTATGTCGTTTCTTTTGGGTGGTACAAATTGAATGTCTTTCTTGTGCAAGGCTAAATATTTTGATCTCTAAAAACCAGGGACTATAATTGCAAGACACAGGTGTAAGTTGGTTTAGAAGTTTAGAACCAGAATGTACCCAGTTAGATCTTGAGTGACTCATATTGTAGATCTGGGAAAGATGGTCTACAAACATTTAGCAATTGTTTTTGTAGTATAATTTCCGTGCTTTGTCTACTCTAACAATGTTTTCCTTGGTCAAACATTTTACATCATGAAGGGGAGGGTAGCTTGTTAGGTATACTGATTACGGGTTTTATGTAAACAATAGTGCTAGTCGATGGCAGCGTGCCTCACCTTTTTTTATTTTTATTTTTATGCTATTTAAGGCGTATTAGGTGCCAGTAATTAAGTTAGTTTTAGGTAGGTTGACTCTCTTTATGGTCATGGATGACCGTGATTCAAGAAAGATGGATGTTTGTCAGAGTATATATGCTTACGCTCGGGTGGATGATACTGGTTGTTTGTGAGTCTTTAGACAGATGGTGTCAACATTGTTCAAGTGTAGTTTTTTAGAAAACACGGTGGTAATGTTCTTCTAAGATGATTTGTACTGTAATTTTGTAAACCTCCACAATGTTAAATAAAGGTAATGTTTTGCATTTCGTGAGTTATGCCGGGTGTTACACACTGCTAAGATGAGTAGATGACAAATATATTGTGTTATACACTAATTAATAAGAGGGAAAAGGAAAGGGAGGGAGGCAGAGGGGAAGGGGAAGGGAGGGTAGGGATTAGGGAGGCATTGACGTGGCATAATGACACTTTTCTTAGTTTACCTCGTGTTTTTCACGTCACTTACTGTTGGCGGCCTATCTATTTATCAGTGAGTGTTTTGATTGATCTTCATCGCATGCTAATGTTTTGTGTTGGTCAGCATGTGTCTGATGATCAGAGGGATTCTTGAAGAAGTAAAGAAGGGGATAGAGGGAGGTACGGGATAAGAGATAAGCAAAGAGAGAGTGGTAGCGACAAGCAAAAACACAGAGATCAGGATAGGGATAGTGATAAAGAGAGGACTCGTGATCAAGACCGTGTTTGCAGAGATCGTCAAAGAGATAGGAGTGATAGAAGTATTGTCAGAGAGATGGAAAGGATGGTGATGATTATCATGGAGGGAGAAGCCGAAGCCATTACAGGCCTGTCAATTATATCTTTTATTTTCTCAATCAAAGTTTTGTAGTCATTTGCAATGCGTTGATTAAAAGTTACTCCGTAATAATACAATAATGTTTTTCTGAACTTGTTTATGTGTAAGATGATGTCCCCCAAGATATTTTTTGGATTAAGGTTGCACAATATAATTGTCAATAATACCTTGTTTATGCACAAAATATGTTTGGATTAATGTTACACAATATAATTGTCAATAAAGGGCAGATGTGATGTTACCGATGAGATAAATCCACTCTTTATTTTTCCTGTGAGTTCACTCTCCACTTCTTCATGCAAGTTTTTTTTTTTTTTTTTTTTTTTTTTTTGGCAACTGGAAAGAAAGTTTCCTACAGCATTACATGACCTGTCAGTACAATATAAGCCCTAGGAACGTAACTGAAACTATTAAACACTACGATACAACTATTGAACACTAATAAAAGACAAAGTCGGGTATACAAAGCAAGTTGGTGGAGTACGAAGGAGTGGACGCAAGTCTCCTTGTCATCGTTATGCCAGCAGCTAACATATCCTGAGAGCCACCGATACTTGTGAGTTGCGGAGTGACGAGGGCGTGGTGTACTTACGCCACAAGGGCGTAGAAAGGGATGGTGGATGACAGTCAAGAGGCTGCCTCCGGTGGAGCATGGACTCCTACACCAAGACGAACGAACTCTACAGTCACAATTACGACGGATCAGCCAATCCAGCAAAAGCACACACCAAAACAAAGGATTCTCCTCGACCAAACTTCTGTCCATAAATGCTTGAAAGCAGCGTCTATCGACGAAACCAACCCGAACCGGACTCCAATCTTTATTGAACCAAATTATTTTACCTAACATCGCCTCAAGACTACAGGGACAGGACACCCAAAGAATCCAAAGAGCGATGACCAGCACCCCGAAGATGATGGGACAGGACACCCAAGACTTCCACAAATGTGCAACTAATTTTATTTGTAAAGACGATAAAAAAGAACAAATCATCCAAGGATTTGGAAGCCACCACATCCTGCCCAACCACAGTACACTCCCCAACCCGACTCCACCCTACCATACACATCTCCAAACTGAAGATAACCCCAAAGACCGAACATCATCAGGCCACGACAAAACAAGAAAAAACAAAAAACCGCATCAGGCTACTTCAAATGCCCAAACAACCAGTAAAGGGTACCCAATTCACCAGACGAAAACCTCCCAGGACCACCGCCTTACATGCCAAAACAACCAAACAGACACAAAAACAAGGGACCGAAAAATGAGGGGAAAGGGGAAACATTAAACGGTCCCAAACAGACAGGGAACGATTGGTGGGGGAAATGGGGGGATCACCAATCGGTCCCAAGACCGACCCAAAGAATCCAACTCGACAAAAAGACACAGGACCGATTGGTGGGGGAAATGGGGGGATCACCAATCGGTCCAACCCGCCCCGAAGAGTAAAACCCAGAGACCGATCAGACAAGAAGACAAACTGACACCATCCACACCAGAGGGATTAGGGCCACGCACGACGACACGAACGGCGCCGCCACCGGGAGACGATTGGCACCCGGAAAACAAGAGAACATACCAGAACGAACGCATGTAAAGGTTTCAGCGACAGGACGAGGAATCGGAGGGTTGGGAACGCTCTGGTTGAGGCGGCAACCACGATCGGCACGGAAAACGAGAGTCCGGCCCGAGACATCCATTCGGTCAGAAAAGAGGGGGGATCAAAGAGTAGAGATGAGGGGTCGCCGGAGAGGAGCCAAAGGAGGGCCCATCCCCGGCGATCGGTAAGGGGAGAAGGGTGGAGTGATTGGATTGGAGGAGGCGGCGGCGCAAGCTTAGCTAGGGTTTTGTTTGTTTTTTCTTTAGAGAGAAGGAGGAGGAAATATTTTTAGAGAGAAGGAGTTTTTTAGATCGGTTATTATTTTTGTTTAGAGATTCGTTTCACAGTAATGTCGATGTTTTTGTTAGTAGTTAAGGTGACGCTAATGTGAACAACGATCTCATATTCGAGCCCCTCTTCTGGTGCCGCTAACAAAGTTGTTAAAGTCATGAAATAGAGGGAGTACAGATTGTTTCATTCAATTTAATTATTGTACATATTATTTCTTCATTTGCTATTGGAACACCTTTCAAGCTATGAATGTAAATAAATTGGTTCAATAAGCTCGAAGTCTCGAACAATAACCTGGGCTTTGGTCCTTTTGGGAGATAGATCAATATGGACTCAAATGGCAATTCTCTGTACAAATCGAAATGAAACTTCAAATGCCCATTCCCATCAATTTACCTTTTAAGAATGGTGCATTGGTGCTCATATGATCAGTTAATACTCCCTCCATCCTAGTGATATATTTACACTTGTTTTACGGTTTATTGCCTCCTCACAAAATAAAGCATAAAACAAGCGTAAACATATCAATGGGATAGAGGGAGTAGCAAATTTAGCCAATAAGAGTACTTCTGAAGTGTCATGATCTTATGATGACTTGACCAAGAGAATTAAGTCCTAGATAGATTATTAGTTGATTTCCTAAATTGTACTCCGTAGTTAATTTAAATTTAAAAGATGATTAGGGCCTAATTTTAGGTAACGACTCAATTCTCCGGGTCAAACCTATACCCATTATCCGCAATTTAATTACTAAAAATGCGTTACCACGAAATTCAGATCCGGCAAGTATATATTACTTCTAGTATATTACTCCGTACTATATTATGATATAAGTATAGACTGTGATTGAGTTTAAACCAACGCCTTAGATTTTAGTCGGGATGATTCTCTCATGTTTTAAATCAGATTGTATTGTAACAAAAACTCTAAACTAATGAGTAATAAATTGGTCAACTATTATTCATTCCTTCATAAATATAGTAAAGCTAATGTGGAATTGTGGAGTATGATAGGTAAAAATGTACTATCATTGAAGTGCTTGGATTGACTTTGACCTAACAAAAAATGGCGTAAAAATAAGGTTTAAACCCACGAGATTTGGGATATGGCCTATATATTTGGCTAGAATAGACTTTAACATTTACACTACGTAAAATTGCTCTTTTACCAAACCATACATGCAATAACCATGCATTATATAAAGCATGTAAATAAGGCTTCTCATTCTCATCTTCAAATCTCACATTACAATTTACAAACAATATTCTTAACCATCAAATTAAAATAAAATGAATCAAGCGGTCGTCGTAGCAACCATCCTCTTCCTTGCGTTGGCGTTTGTTGAGGCGGTGCCAAAGTCACCTAAGGTGATACCGCCTAAGAAAGTAAGGTGTACCGACCATCATTTCACAACATGTTTTCACAAGGAGTTTTATTGTCCGAGTACTTGTTCAAGCAATTGCACTGTCGATTGTAATAGTTGTCAGCCTATTTGCGGACCGAAGATAATAAAACCTAAGGAGGTCAAGTGTACTAATAAATTGTTCCCGGCTTGTAACAAGAAAAAAATGTTTTGTCCGGCTTCATGTCTGCGTACATGTGTTGCCGATTGTGGGTCGTGTCAACCGGTTTGTGGCCCTGTTTCCCCTGTTTATACTCCACCACTGCCGCCACCCTCGCCTATATACACACCACCAGTACAGGTACCACCCTCGACTACAACCCCATCCACAACCACTGCATCAGGATCTGTGACCACTACCCCTAGTCCGCCACCTTCAGAAGCGAATCCAAAGCGCTTTGGACGATGCATGAGTAAGGAGTATCCTCATTGTTATCAAAGACGGCTTGCTTGCCCTCCTACGTGTCCCGAGACTTGTCATGTTGATTGTGTCACTTGCAGTCCTATTTGCAGTAAGCTCGTCTACCAACTTCCTTCGTTTCACTGAATTATTTACGTTTTTCAAAATTCTATTGGTAGTAAACTCGTCTACAAACTTGGTCATCGTCTAAGTTCATTCTCTTATACTATACGCCCTCTGTACGTCTCATTGAATTGTTTACGTTTTTCAAAAATCTTCTCATATATTTTGAAGAAACGTAAACAATTCAATGAGACATACAGAGAAAGTATTTTACATGTCCCGAGAAAATTATATAAAATGTCTTTAGACTCTTTAATTACTTACTACGGTGTACTTTGTATAGGTTGCGACAAGCCCGGGACAGTATGCCAAGACCCGAAATTCACCGGAGCAGACGGACTCACATTTTACTTCCATGGCAAGAAAGACCAACACTTCTGCCTCGTCTCTGACGCGAACCTTCACATCAACGCCCACTTCATCGGTAATCACAATGCCAACATTGGACGTGACTTCACTTGGGTTCAACCCCTAGGCATCCTCTTCGACAACCACCACCTTTACGTAGGAGCTAAGAAAACCGCTACATGGAATGACGCTCTAGACCGTCTCTCCCTCTCTTTCGACAATCATCCAATTAATCTCAATGAGACCGAGGGCGCTAGCTGGCATTCATCCAACGATGGTGTGACAATCACCAGGTTAATGGCTACAAATGCGGTGGAGATCACGGTTAAGGGAAACTTCAAGGTCACGGCAAATGTAGTACCTATTACTATGAAAGATAACTTGGTTCACAAGTATGGTATTACGAAAGACGATTGTTTTGCTCACCTTGACTTGAACTTCAAGTTTTACTCTTTGAGTGGAGGTGTTGATGGAGTATTAGGGCAAACTTATGGTAAAAATTATGTGAGTCGGGTTAAAATGGGAATCGCAATGCCGGTTCTTGGAGGCGACAAGGAGTTTCATTCCTCGAGTCTATTTGCCACGGATTGCCCGGTGGCTAAATTTACTGGAAAAGAGAATGAGAATTCTTCGAACGGGTTCGATTTTGCAGATATCGACTGTGGTTCTGGGATTAGTGGCCGTGGAGTTGTTTGCAAGAAACGTTGAATTATTCCCGTCTTAATTAATTAATCATTTGTTAACATCTGATTCAAATACTCTTCTCATTTACTAATTATACGAGTATATGTTATTTGATTGTTATTTGTTTTTGTTTGGATTGAATTTGTTTGCATACCAAAGTTTGAACTTGTTGTGTAGTAGTCATGACTATACTATGGGAGAAAGGTTACCATATAATCATCGATTGTAATCGTTTTTAGAAGGAAAATGAAATGGTGCCGCCAGCCGGTCGTGTGATCCAATGGGTACCCCTACTACACTCTTCTCTTTATTTGAAGATTCAAATCATAATATGAGGTACTCGTAATATATTATATAATACATAAACAGGATGAAATACAAATCCATCTACAATACATGGGTAGATATAAGTTTAAAAAGTTAAAATTTTTAACCATTATACAATTGACGGCTTGATGCAGCTCATACTCGAATATTAATGCTTCAAATTTTAAATCACATTTAATTAAATGAAAATATTCATTTTTTTTTTTGAAATATTTTATGGCATTTGGACCGATATATGTGAATCACTTCAAAATGTACTTAACCACTCCCGGAAGATGGATGTTCCCAAAGTATTCTTCCCAGTCGATGACCTTGGAATCAAAGTAGAACAAATCGGTCTCTACTCCTTTATTTTCCGCTGCAATCCTTAGCCTCTCGGTGTTTGTATCATCGTATCTACAATAATGTCACATACATAGATTAGTCCATGTTTTGTAATTTCGGACAGTTGGGTGTTATGAGTAGGTTTAGGTCGTATTAGGTCAATTCGGGTGCAGAATCTATTCAAAAAGAGGGTGTTATCGAAACTTACACTCCCTTAAAGAACAAATAAGGTCGGTAAATCTCAATCAACCGCAACACATGGTTAATCTTCCGGTTCATCTCCATGCACGTTCCTTTGAAGTATTGACAAAATGCAATATTTGCTAGCTCTAGGCCCTTCATAATTCAAAAATTTAATTAACATAAATTCTTGTTTAAGACGGTTAAATTAAACCTTCTACGTACATGAGTTTAATTAATTACCTTCAATGGTAGCGAATAATGAATCATAATGTATCTCTTGAAGCTATCCATGGAGTCTAACACCTTGACATGGCTAACTATAACCGGATTTCCGTCCTTGTTAATCCATGGATGACGTCTGAAGTACTGGTACCCGACCTCATGCAAAACCGTGAATTTCAATGGGTTTTTCACAGAAGAACCAACATGGTAAATCGGCACATCATCATTTTTGTCATTTGAATGAGCCATTGCTGCTACTATCATAGCATTCACTACCATATCGGCCGGAATCTGAATTTACATTTTCCAAAATATCAATGCTTAGGTTTTTTTTTTTTTTTTCAATTCGAAATTTTAGTTATATTTTGCACAAGAAATGTTATATTACCACATCAGCAACTGAGGTGGGGTCACCAAGGAAACATGGCAATCTTCCTTTGCCATAAGCAACTGCTAAACTGTCTATTGTCCTGCAAAAAGTCAAAACAATATATCGGTAATAAAGTTCGTATTACCATCCATGCTAGTAACACAATGCCTAATGCTACTCAGACTCGTTTGAAAGTGTTTAATCCAAACATACGACAATATGGACATACATTCACATTTTTACGTTATTTTATAAGAAGTCGTCATGTTTAAATTATTAGATCGACAGGATGGATATCGACAGGATTAGAGCAAGATAATACCTGATGCCTTCAACCCAACCGGGGAACGGTTCTTTGAAAGTGCTAGTAACAATTGTAGGACGAATAAAAACAAGAGGAATGCCTTCTTTCTCTTCTATTAACATCATCTCCCCTAATACCTTTGTGAACACATATACATTTGGCCATCCCCAATGCATTGCCCTAAAATCATCATATTAATTTAATTAATAAATTAATTTTCAAAGCCGCGTTACACAATGCATGCAACACAGCTCCATGCATGCATGCTTAGGTTTAACTAGCTCTCTGTCCTAGTAAATAATTTACATTTCAAACTTAAAGTAACGTAAATTATTTATTGAGACGGGAATATCATCAGTCACATGCATGCTCAATAGGTCATAGTAAGTAGAAATACATACTACGGAGTAGCATTTATGAGCAAATAAAGAAAGAAAATGATGTAGTATCTTATTTAGTTGGTAATCACGCAATAAAAATAGAAAGTGATGTCTTACGTTAATAGCAACAGCCAGCAAACTTAGCAAGTGTCTTAAATGTATACTACGTATAAGATCATAATATCATATAAATAAAGCTATAAGATCATAATATCATATAAATAGTGGGTAGTAGTTCCATGTCACTATATATGTAATGTTAACATCAATATCTTTATTGCAAAAGAATACGACTATTTTTCTAAACATAGGACAATTTTTAAAAATAAAAAAATAAATAAATTGGCAAACTTTTTAATTTGTTGATAAATGACCTAATCTCGTATTTATTTATTGATGTAAAATTCTACGGAGTAGATCCAAATCTAGAATTGATAATGCCATTTAAAACTAATTCAGTTTGATTTTTAAAACCTTTTATTTTTTAGTACCTACAAAATATAAAAGTTATTCTGCTATTAATAAATCATCCAGTTAAATATAATACTCCGTAGTAATATATATCCACGGTATAACCGAATACAATGTAAGAGATACTTTCGATATGAAAGAAATAGATTGTATATCGACGATCTAGCATCTTAAAAAAGACATATAAAAGTGTAGCATGCATACTATGACAATTTTCACAAATTGTCCTTGAAGACATGACATATCCGTCACAAGGAGAAGACGGATACCATTTTATCTCACAAAGTAACCACTTTTTCTCTCTCTGCAACACTATTTATGTGGTCCCCTTTTTCCACAAACTCATTTTGTATCCATTTTATCTCACAAAATATCCGTCACAAATGGTGACCCGTCACAAGCAAGACTTATTGGACAATTTTTGAGTCAAAACTACAAGTTTATCTTACCTACTAACGTTACATTTATTGTATGATGAATTATACATTTATACCTATGGACCATTGTCAATTGTCATTCAGCTGGTCTCTTTTGTTTTTTTTTTTTTT
>JAGPOY010000431.1:4014-21842 GCA_018983105.1 Silene uniflora | reverse complement strand
TCATGTTTTATCCAACTTAAAAGGGTTATTTACCGATGAAAAATGGCGATACATCTGGTTAACCGCTGTGTACTTGTGCTTCGATGTTCGTGAGAAAGGTTACGTATTATCTAAGGAAACATTCGATTTAGATAATATGAGCATTGTTGGCAGGAAACATTTGATGTTCAAGAAGCTATTTGGAACGCCATTAGGGGTTCATCCAGTATTGACTGATTTTCAAGCTGTTGCTACGATGATCAAATCCTTGTTTGGTACAAATAATATACCAACAGATGTTTCGTTGTTGCTGGGTCATCTTAATGAGAGCAAGCTACATCTTTGCCCACTAGATGAGTAAGTTAATTTGGAAAATGATATAGTACCACCGGGTGTTACCGAAACTCAGTAATACCCGGGATATTTTTGTAAATTCATCTCATTTTTTTTAACTCCCTCCATGATTATTTGAAATTTAAAAGGTAGTAATTAAAAAAAATCCATTTTGTTTAATTTCAGTATTTGGATTGGAATTGCATACTACAGTACATGCATTAAACACTCATAATTGTAATTCAATTAAAATTAAGTTACAAGTCTCAGAATAACCGCCTGTAATTATGATAGAAGTGCCGATATTTGTTGTGAGGAATTACTGTCACAAAACCCGGAATTTGTTGCTCTCCATTGCAGATAGTTAATTGATGAAAACTAAATTAACTTGAAATATTGATGTTGAATTAGCTAAATACTTGAGTTTCTTTAGGCTCCTCCTTCAATATGATACCCCTAGGCCCTAGTCCGGCAAATCTACGAACAACTTGGTTAGAGACAAACATGAACAATTCATATTATCAATCAATATTCCAGTATTGGATTTTTCCTTATCTACACAATTTCAAGGTATTGGATTTTTCATGTTTATTGATCGATATTATTTGTGCAATCTTCGGAAATTATAGACAAATTACCTCTATAACCTTTACAATCATTATTTACCCGGTGTCGCCCTAACACTTCCCAATTAAATTACTCCGTATTAATGTTTGTTATAAACTGTTAATTACCCTTTTATTTTTGTCAGTGAACATAAAGCTCTAATCAAGTGCCATTACGCATTAATGCCGAACTGTTTGAGAACAAGGTTCTTGGAGAATTTATGGGAGGAAGGACTGATCAATACTAAAGTTCAGAAAGCGTTCAGAAGTATCGGCACCGCATATTACCCTAATTCCTCCACTCCATGGTCTATTATTCCAATGAGTATGAATCCCAAGGCTCCACTCTCTCTAGTTTACTTTTTTGGGGTGTGTTATAATCCTAAGTATACTGATCATGTGTTCAAGTTTATTCGGCACGCTCTTGTCCATCTCGTTACTGACCAGGTATTAAATAAATACTTGAATTGTATTTGCTATACTTATTTTCCTTGAAATTAACAACTGCAATCGCGTGCTATTTGATTTTTTTTGCCTTGTGTGTAGGGGTTTTCTTCTGAGGATGCACTGATGATGGTTAGCTGTTGTTATGATGAGTTAATCCCAAATTTACAGAAACAGTTGTTACAACGGGGCGTCTTTGGCGAAACAGAGTGAGTAGATATTGCTAGAATGTGATTCTGCCGTTGATAGAAAATGAAAATAGCACAAACTATTTGTTTTGTGAGAATTTACAATAATCAAGTCCAGTACTTGTAGATTTAGATATTTAAGAGAATTTACACTAATGTACATTTATTACGTTTTGCAGGTTGTATAAACATCAGCCGCCAATGTACTAGTGATGTTGGATGTGTCTTGGTGGTGGTGGCTTCTTACATCGTAGTAGAGTCGGAGATCTGGCCTAAGTATGGAATCACACTAGTAGTGTAACTGGGCATCCTTGAGCATTCCCAATTTATAAAATGATCTTGATATTTTAACGTTCTTTCATTTCAAGTCTCTAAACTACATTTGCCCAATGTAAAAGCTATGTTCTCGCTGGTCTTTGTTAAATGCGTTGATCGTAGCGTTAGGTGAGTACCTTCTACCTATAGTACGTTGTTCCCGCTTTGGCGTAGTGTATTTTTATTCGAATTACATAAATTAAAAGGAATACTTGTATGGTTGATATGTCTGTATTCTGCAATTGGTGCTGCTAACTGTTGATTGTGTGGCATAAATACTATGTTGAAACTACCATGAAACTCGGACTTAGATAAATATCTCTGCTACTTAGTATGCTATGGAGGTTGCTTCAGGCTTTCGGCAATAACATAATAATTAACTACCATGAAACTCAGATTTCGATGTTGAAACTTGACAACTCCGTCTCCTGTGGAATATATTAAATGAGTAGAAACGTCGTCACTACTTCAGTTATGATGTACCCATGTTAATCGTTGCTGGTTCCAATGCCCCTCTCCGGAAAATGCCTTTCAAGCAAATGACCAAGAGTGGTATATCAACTGTCGTAGAGAACATGTATACTTTGTCAGTATAGCTCATACCATAAAATGTCCATCAAAAACTTCCTCATCTTCTATAGACTTGATCGATTTTTTCTCCATTTTTTTTAGTGTGACAACTTGTTGGAAACTGTACCTGTGAATGTCATTTTTAACATTCGTTACGGATCTGAGGCCCTGACAAATTAGAAGAGCTGCGGTTGGTATGTGATGGCTAGGGTAAATGTAGGCATGCTTTAAGAACATGAATCAAAATTTGAAAATTGTTGTTTGTTTTAATGCCCAACTGACGAATTGTTAAGACTGTTGGTATCTGCTGGCCTCCAATAAAGACGACAAATTGTCTTGGCAAGGTTTCAGTTTATAAACATGATTATGGATTTACGGGGGTACCTATGATTACAACTTGTGATTTATCTGTAATTGATATGTGCAAATGCTTTGCTCCAAACTGTGCTGCTATATAACTGATATTTGAATGAAAGCCGCATCAATGGATGATCTGTATGATGATGTATAATACAAACTATATATATCAAATCATCAATTCAGTAACCCTATTGGGATATATCTGAATTATTCTAATCTGAAGAGAAGATTACCTCCTCTTGTTTGCGACTTCTGATTAGTACGTGCTGTCTAGCCTAGGGGGGCAAAAATGAAAGAAAGAAAAAAGAGCAAAAAAAAGCTGTGTCCACATATCGAGCAGGAGTTAGAGCAATACTAGGCCTTGCCAGACAAAAAGGTCATGCAGATGGGAGGATTAACTTTGGCCAAAGCGAGAAGTGAAGCAGGAAGGGACCAGAGCCCCTCCCCACAGATCAACCCGGAGGCCACAGCCGGTACCATCAACTCGGCCTCCTTGGAATTCATTTGGTGCCACAAAAACACGACCAGGCTTCCTACGCACATGTCTATGGCAAAGTAACCTCCTACCAAAAATGGGACTGCCATTACCATAGGAAGTGGCATCCATTTGCCAACCTTTGGGGGAATAAGATCTCTCGCCAAGTCAACAACCACTGCAAAGGCGAAGAAGCCACAACAAAGCTGCAAACAATGACGAGGCAAAGCCGAGAAGCCTTCTACCCCTAAGATTGCCATGTTCCTATATATCAAAGCATAAGGTGCTTTGTATTCGCCATTTGGATTTCCCACATCAAATGCTTTGTAAAACAGAAAGAAGCTCAACGGAGCCACGACACAGCCAATGGCTGTGCCTATGGCCTGGCTAATCAGCATTGATCGTGGGGATGTTAATGTTAAATGGGCCGTCTTCAAATCCTGCATCAATGTACAAGAGACAAGGGCCATTGATTTTATGACCCCACATCCTACAAGTCCTGCCACCACTCCATATCTTTTCCCGGCTAAACCGGCGAGCACAAAGAGAGCTACTTTTCCATAGTTGTAGGCCATGTTCATATCTGTTAGTCCTGCTCCATATGCATTGCAGAAGGCCAAAGACGGAGCTAGAATGTAAGCTACGACGATATAATACCATTTAATTTCATGAAACATGATGGGAAGGGCAATGACTGAGATTATGGAGAAAACGAGGTAACCACTCCCTGCAATCCACATAGGTATGCTTTCTCTTTCAAACAATTCGTTCTGTTTTAGGATAATTGTAGCTTTGCTTTTACCATCTGCCAATGCAGTATATATGCAAAATATTAGAAGGGAACTGCACTCCTCCAAGCTTGTCAAAGTAGAGGGAAGTTGAGTAAGGTACCTATATTGAGGACAGGCTTGTGTTTCATTCTACCGTGGACGTTAATTAGGATGATTAACAGTACCTTGAAGAAGTTGTAGAAGCCATCACCAAAAATGAGAGCGATGGAAATGAACACCTGGAACACACAAAATCATATTTATACACTGCTGAGTACTGTAGTACTGACTGGGATGAGCGTTAAGAGTAGAGTTAAAAGGAGCAAATATAAGGTCACCTTGTATCCATTCAAACCCTGCATGCTCTCCTCTGGTAAATTATCAGGGAACCAATTCCCCTGAAGCTTATTAATGAGAGGCCACATGACTCCCCAGGAGAGCACTGCTCCGAGGAGCAAGGACAAGCTGACTAGATGGGAACAAATCATGCCTGTCCCCACATAGGTCATGCTAAAATCAAAGTAAAAGGTGTGCTTCCATGCTAGCAGCCCAAATGTAGGAAATTGGTTGAACCCGCAACTCTCTTTTGCAGCGTAGAACCACTGGAAGCACCCCCATAAGAAGCTCATTGAAAAGTACTTGTAAAACGCGCTTATTTGTTTCCTGCAATGCCATTTTAAGTGAACAAAACAATTGGAGGACAAATTACGAGTTCAATTTAAACCTCTACTTTCTTTACCTGGCCATCTGATCTCCTCTTGTATGGAATCCATTTATGAGGACAGCAGTTGCCATGCCACTTGGAAATACCAGTTTGTAGTCGATTATCAGTATCTGCAAATGCATGTCAACTTCATCAATCAATCTACTACTAGAGTACTAGTACGTTGTTAAGCTTTCAGTTTGTTTATAGTCTTACCTTCCTAAGTGGGACGAGCACGAAGAGTCCAACAAAACAAACAACGAAGAGATAAGCAGTCATCCACCCGATTTGAAGCTCCCTGTAACTTGCTGCAGTGTTCCCCACTGTGTTGACTCCTGCCAGCTCATACGTCGTCTTGTTCAAACCCAAAAGGTATGACCCAAACCCACCTGTAAACCAAGTCAGTCAAGGTAATGACTAATGAACGATGTTATTTGTTGGTTTGAATTTGAAAAGGGAAAAGAAAAGAAACCTCCAATGGCAATGCTATAGCAAGCAACAGCACAAGTCTGAATCATGGTGTTCTCTTGCTTAGTGAAGGGAAGAGGACGAAAGCCGGCCTTTTCAACGAGCTTACTCCACGTCCTAATGAAGACGAAAGCAAGCAGAGCAGCTGAGACATTGAGATTGGGGCTGAGCCCGGTGGTGAGGTTAAGCTTCATTGCGATGATGCTGTATATCACACCTAGCACTCCACTCGCCACAACCCCTCTGATAGTCACCTGTTTAGTCCACGGTGGAAGTCTCGTTATTCCGACTCCGACTCCGACTCCCTCTTCTTCTTCCTTTTCTATTTCTTCCTTCTCTTTTTCTTCTCTCCCCATTTCTCTCTCCTCCATCTTCACCACTTCCTCCATCAACATACACTTTTCTCTCCACTCACTCTCTAAAACATGTAAATGATCGTCCTGAACTCTGACGTGAGTCACTCTGTTTACTTATATAGAATACTTTTCTTTATCGAATTTTCGAGATGGTCAAGTTAAATTGACAGATCAGATGAGTAGCAGCTACGTACATACCTTGATGTATGCTGAATTGTTGATACATGACTTTTAAAACAAAGGGGTAGTTATTATTGTTTTGCATACAAATTTCAGATTCTTTGTTTCGTCTTGGAATTTAGTCTGTTTTTTTATTTTAATTTTCTATTGTGACATTTAGTTATTTGATTGAATTAGCTTCTACAGATTATAACAAATCCTAAAATAATTTTATCTCATCTGTCTGCAACGATTCGAGTTCTTATTTATTTTGTTGTTGATATAAGATGAATGAATACTAGAGAGTTATAATGAATGAGTGTGTTTGAGGACTGAAGGCCTGTTTGGATGTTGAATAATGTTACTCGTATTACGCAACAAATGTTTGTTCCGGTAGGCAGAAAGATGCATAGAAGATAAAGTGAGGGTTTGGACAAGATGCTGAAAATGACTCGAGTACAACTGTACAAGTACCAGTCTACTAGAAGAGATATTATTCTGGCGTGTGGTTATCTCTCGCTCGTAGATCAGATATAGCGTAGTAGCCACAAGAGTCGGTCAATACGATAAGGCACGCAGAGAAATATCCAACAAATGGAGGAGTAATTCACAGTACACATTACTGTCAATTATTATCAATTATTGTCATATTAGCATCTTAGTCAACTTGTTCAAGGCATAGATCCTTTTTTAGGTGTGAAAGAGGATATCTATCAATGAATATTATTAGGCTTACCATCGACATTCTTCGACGTAGACGTGGGAGCTTAATCTTACGGTCCAGATTGTGGAATCCATGCAAAACATTACTATTCTCTATACATAGGTTAGTTGATGTCATGCAAAAGCATCCCAGATTAAGGAAAAAAAGGGTAGTTTAGCAGGCAGGCAAGTGTTTTATGAAAAGCATTTGGAATACGTTTTATATTGGCCTTTATTAATTTATATTTGGCTTTCGATTACAGTTTGAGAAGAAAGGACAAATATCATGTGAAGGAGAGAAAAGGGATGAGGTTCTTCCGGCAGTGAAGCATAAAAAAAAGGAAGAAAGGGACAGAAGAGGCCTTAAAACAAAGCTCAAGTTGGGAGTTGAAAGCTATAATAGTGGTTGGTATTTTGGCAACGGATAGTAGTAGCTAAGCTACTGAATCATTTCACATGGACCATTGTCAAGGAATGATGTTCCACTAGTAACGTCCTTCCGATGAGACCTTCGCAAGCGCATACCACACGCCCCTTTTCTGCCCATTTTGGACCATACATCTAACATCTAACATCTAACATCTAACATCTCCCCATCCTACTTAACCAATCGCCTACTATCACTTGTGTTTTTGCTTCACTTCCCACTTTTTCCCACTTTCCTCATATTCTTTAACCTATCAATTTTTAAGATCTATAAAGTCGATTAGGAGCCACCATCATATATCATACTTGGTTGATATAAGTGGTAAAAATTAACATCAATCTCTTAAATAACGTTTAAACAGTGTAGTTGTTAATTCTTGCAAATGGGAAACATACACCTAAAAGATGTTCACTCATTAAATTGTTTTCACTACCCTAATGAAGACACTGCCCTAATCATCTTATGGATACTCCAATTGCTGTAACAGAAGGGAGAAAGATAAATAAAGAACAATAAAGAAATAGATGCACAGATTTACGTGGTTCACTAACGGTGTGTTAGCTACGTCCACATGGCAGAAGGGAGAGAGTTCTATTGACAGAGGCTTCGCGAGTTTATATAATACTCTCTAAAACCTAATACATAATAACCTAATAAGGCCCAAGTCATAGTCGTTCGAAGTGGCTACTAACATATTCAAGCACAGATCCAACAACTCTCCGCCTTGACTTGAATCCTCTCACAATCAGACAGATGTACTAGATGCACCCCCATAGATGTCAGATGTACAAGAAACTCTTCTCCCTTCCCCCTAAGATATCTCCAACAAAGGGGTAATTACAGACTTCGGACATTTAGCAAGTCCAAACAATGTTGGAACTTGCTCTGCAGAACAGGCTTAGTGAACATATCAACAGTACCCACTTTGTTCACCATAATCCTCTTCTCATTCCTCAGAAAGTGATATCTCACATCTACATGCTTAGTCCTATCATGGTGGACTTGATCTTTAGCGATGCATATTGCACTAAGAATGTCACACAATACAATAGCTTGCTCCTGATGTAGACCCAGATCACCGACCAATCCTTTTAACCAGATATCAGTTGTAGACAAAGTAACTATAGGTTGCAATGTAGCCTTCCAACTGATGACTCAACCACCAAGAGTGAAAACATAACCATTCATTAATTCAAGCCACGGATCCAGTACCAATCTTGTTGAAAATAAAAATACAAATAAATCACCATACTATTCAGTTGAAAAATTCAAGGTTTGATTAGAAAATAGTGAAATACCATACTCATCAACTAAACAATGACATCCCTATTAGGCCCTTGCTAAGAAAAAGTATTATCTCCATCGCATACACATTGACTATTATAATTTTCGTAATCAACTTCTAGTTGCGCATAATATAAAATATTTTTAATAATATGGAGAGAGAAAGAGGGGATGGTTGTGAAACAATTGTTTTCATGGAATAAACGTGAGAAATTTGACAATTAATAATTTCATGTATTAAAAAAGATTAATAGTTGAGTGATAAACTTTAAAATCGCAACAAGGTAACAAAACAAGATGAAATTAGTTATAAATCCTCTTATTATTATATTCACCATTTAAAAAATCAAAAGCAATTCTTAAGGACGAATCAAGAATTAATGTTAGGGGAATTAAATTAAGTTTTTTTTTCAAAAAGTATATTAATAAGATTAAACAATAACAATATTGACAGGTAAGATACCTCTTAATACACAAGGTTTTTTTCCCCCCGCTCAAATATCACTACTAAAACTCTACTGCTCATAAAAGCTCACAACATAACAATTAGGAATTATTGGAAATGTAAATGATAATAATTTGACAAACCCTAAGAGAAGTCTATGTATAAGACGAAATCATAAGATGCTTATGACGAAAACAAGTGCTAGCATATATACACGGTCTGAAGGAGACCAAACAACAGCTACATTGTAGCCACCCCGATCGAGGACGCAATTGTGCAGGCACATGCTTTATTTCTTGACGTTCCACTAGGTGGCAGCCACCCTGAGTGGCCGGAGTTGCCAACCCTGATCGGGGTCACCTTGGACTAGGCTGGGCTGCTCTTAAACACCACGCAATGATCACGCAAACCATGCACATATGGCTCGAGGCTGCTAACCCGCGCTAGAGGCTGTAGATAGGCTCGTTCCGGGCAAGGTTCTGTCTTCGCTAGATCATAAGAACCATCTTCATAATAGCATGTTGACAACCCCTAGAGGTAGGGGTTACGCCATGGGGTCAGCGACGGGATCTACATTGCGTAGTAAAACCGTTATAAATTATTTATTTGGGCTCGGGACGACTTGATACCTTTTTCCCTTGACTCGGGATTTGTAAACGAGCATGGTACCGTCATCTTTAACTCCATTACTCGTAACTTAGCTTTGCCTCACTCGAGATCCTTCATGGTGTAAGAAAATGACTTAGAAACAGTCTCAAATCGCACAATAGACAATAAAATGCAAGAATACTTCCAAGGACGGCATTAGCTCATAAAATCGCTTCCAAGAGAGGATAATAATATAAAACCGAGCTAGATAAAGAGTGGAAAAGTATATATAAATAAGATGTATCAAACTCTCCCAAGCTAAACCATTATTTCTGGCAGCATGTACTATATGTGAATGGGGTGACCGTTAAGAGAGGAATCTGCATTACATCTTTTGCATGACTGTCAAGAAGCGAAGAAGGTATGGCAATGGTTTCCTTTTGCTCAATCACCATTATTTCTGGCAGCATGTAGAATACGTGAATGAGTGTAACACTCCTGGATATCTGTCCCACATCGGTAGAATGTGGGTGCGTGTGGAGATTTATCCCACATCGGTAGATTATGGGGCTTCTGATATATTTATAATAACTCCCACCCACCACTTAGTAACAAGATCTTGTGTTTTTGGGCTTAAGTGAGGACAAAACAGGCCCAAAAGTGTGTACGACCGTGGTGGGTCGGGTTGTTACAATGAGTGCTTTCGAACCTCTCAATAAGTAATCAGGTAGAAATGGAGAATTGGTCGGCCATATTCTTAGTTGTGGTGTGGTGGTTGTGGTGTGGTGGTTGTGGCGGTGGAGAAATTGTAGAGTGTTTGATCGAGCTGAGGTTATTCCTACGAACACATAATTCGATTATTATGCAGCGAGTATGGGACGTGATTAACGTGAAAAGACTCAATGGATCTTATACATATTGGGACTGCTGATCGACGAAAGGAGGTGTTGCTTCGATGGATGGCCCCACCTTTTGATTGAGTTACCCTTAATATAGACGGTGCATCGAAAGGTAATCATGGTTTGTCGGGTGCGGGAGGTATTGATCGAGATTCCCCGGGTCAGCTCCTAGTGGCGTTTGCTGAGAAATTATTGGGCATTTCTACGGTTACTCGAGCCGAATCGATGGCTTTGAAGCGAGGCTGGCGATTGCTATGGAGCGGAAATTTCTAAGGCTCATAATTCAGACGGATTCTCGGGTTGTGGAGGGCTTTATGAAGGCGGAGGATTTACTCCCTACGGCTTACTCTCATGTAGTTCAAATATGTAAATCATTCATCCAAGACTCGACATGGCAAGTGAGGATTACACTTATTTATCGCGAGGCCACTGCTTGTGCGGATCTGCTAGCTAACCTAGGGGTTACACAAGAGCAAAGGTTGGATATCATTGAGTATGGCAATATACCGGGGCTTTTGTTCCGGCTGATGGAGCAATACGCATGAGGAGTGACTTGGGCACGTTCTGTCCCGTTTAATACTTTCTAGTTTTTAATATTTTTTACTTTCTCGTTTTTTTGTAAAGGGTTAATCCCGCTTATTTTACCAAAAAAAAAAAAACATTTATTCTAATTTAATTATACAACTATTTTACATATTTAAAATATGGTGCTATGGGTAATTAAATATGTGCTAATTTTTATTGTGAGTCTTAATCATACAAATGGACACAATATGTGATACCTCATAGTATGTGGTTAATAATTCGAAATTAATTATTCCGCAGATTATTATATCTTGGCTATTATTAACTATACTGATTTAAAATTGTAAAAGTAGACCCGCGAATTTTAGGGGTTTAAAAAATCTCCTACAGCTGCCCATGATCCGTGAATGAGTTTAGAAACTGGAGCAAAGTGGTTTAGAAAGGTGTGTTGGGCTAGTTTGTTGGCACGAGTTGGGGCGGTTGGTGAGGGGTTGTTTTGCACCTTGTTATGGGTTGCTAACGAGGGGTTTGGACCCAGAGGTGGCAAATCGGGTCAGGTATGGGTCGGGTTAGGTCATTTCGGGTCTGTCACACAATCCGGGTCGGTTGGGTTACTTTCAGGTTTCGGGTCAATTTTGGATGACCTGTTATTGGGTCATTTCGGGTCGGATTACTTTCGAGTTTCGGTTCAATTTCGGATGACCTGTTATCGGGTCACATTGGGGTTTGGGTTACTTCCGAGTTAATGGCTAAGGATTTAGTATTATTTTAATTCAGAAATATTATTTTGCAAATCTAACTATTTATTAAGGACGATTGTAACCAATGAAACTATATTTTGAAATATATATAATAGTAATATAACTTAGTACTTGTCGTTTCGGGTCATTTCAAGTCATTTGGGATTGGGTAAATTATGAGTTGGGTGTTTTTGTGTCGGAACACCTCGGGTCGGCTGAACATTGGGTCAAACAATGTTTGTGTCGGGTCGGATCAATTCGGGTTTCGGATCTCAGGTTGGGCCATTCCGGTCTGAGCCATTTTGCCATGTTTAATTGTTTATTTAGACCTGAGTTTAGTGAGGTGAGTGCATGAATCGAGTTTAAGTCGAAAAATTGAGTTTGAAAATCACTTTAGTATTATTAGACGAAAAGCAAGTGCATGGGGCTGGGGCTTGACAAGAGGGCCAACAGGGAGTGGAAAATGCAGAAGGCCCAAAAGGAGGCAAGCAAGAAAGGGTGCGTGTGAGAAAGGGGAGGAGACACGTGACTACGTGAGAGAAGTATTGAGAAAAAGGAGGGACTGACTGACTAGGTTCCTTCCATTTGAGCTGGGTGTAGTCAACGAGGGTCCAATGGCGGAACTGGTAATTAATCCTTAAATAAATAAATACAGATTACAGATACTGCTACTGCTACTGCTAGTGTGTGTGTGTGTCTGTTGAAATCAAAGTCAAAGAAAGAGAAAGAGATTGAATTGAAATTGAAATTGATAATCTATAATCTATAATCTATGTGTGTATGAGATAGATAGTCGTTGGTGTTGTTGAAATGGGGAAGAATTCGAATTCGAATTCGAATGGTGGTTTAGAAAGGATTTATTCGGTGAAATCTTCGGATTACAAACTTCTTGAAGAAATAGGATATGGCGCAAGTGCTACTGTTTTCAGAGCAATCTATCTTCCTTTCAATCAAGTTGTTGCTATCAAGTGTTTGGATCTCGATCGCTGCTTTTCCAATCTCGTCAGTATTTCATTTCATTTCATTTCATACTTCCGATTCTCTTTTACTCTTATTATTATTATTATTATTGTTGTTGTTGCATGCACCTTTTCAATTTGCTTTTCTTTTTACTCCTCTATTTGTATCGGATCATCACTTGTTGTACCCTCCCAATTTTATTAGCAACTAAAGATTCAACTTCATACAAGTGTTAATGCATCAAATCTTGATGAACCTAAACTAGTTTTATTCACCAACCTCAATCTAAATACTCCTTTTTGGAATACAAATCAGGATAATTACGACTAATCACATAAGCGGTCAGCGCTGGAAAACCGTTAATGGGACGAATAGTTTCCTCGAATTCTCTTTCTAGGGCTACCAATGTCAATAGACTAAGGTCGACTTGGAGGTACTTCTGCACCCTCCAACCATGGCCAATACAAACATGCTCATTCCAACAACCTTTGTTAATCTACCCTTCCCACCATCACACACTTGACTAAATCTCATTTCTACATCATGATTCATAAGTTGATCACCATTACATGTTGCGCTATACATGCCTTCTTGGTAACATTCAGCAAAACTAAACTCTAGTTTGGTCTCTTCATGAGCAAGCCACTAGGAACCACACCGTGGATGGATGCCTGATTATGTACTTCACATCCCCCTCAAAAATCCATTTTTGTTCGAGATATGATTCTATTGTTCCGAGTTCCAACGTCATCGTGTAATAGCTTTCCCTGTTGGTTCTATCATACGTAATTAATCTATTTTTGTTGGAAACATTTAGCATTTAATTCCTCTTCTAAGCCGTGAACCCTGGCCTCATTAAGAAGCATTCCCATTTTATGTTCCAAGATTCACGTCTTACTTTTGTTGTTTTTTCGTTTACTGTAAACTAAATATTAAATGTCAAATAAATGTGGATAATCTGGTCAGTATGGTATCTGCAGCTTATTAAAATGGAAGGTTTAGCTTTGAATAAAATCGCGTGACAGTTGAGTGCGCAGGGAATTTGGGGGGAACACGCTCAGCATTAAATCCGCTTCCTCCCTATTACTTTCGGAGGCAAAACAGTCAATTATCCGCACCTTGCAATCCACATAATTACTACAAATACACATGGTGGCACCTGAATGAGTGTATCAAAATCCACCGAGATCTCTATTTAGGGATACCCATCATTAAAGACTTCCTATATATGAATAGCGGTGT
The DNA here is from genome assembly GCA_018983105.1 of Silene uniflora. Taxonomy (NCBI): domain Eukaryota; kingdom Viridiplantae; phylum Streptophyta; class Magnoliopsida; order Caryophyllales; family Caryophyllaceae; genus Silene; species Silene uniflora. The sequence continues at coordinate 8,305 of JAGPOY010000431.1, read as the reverse complement.
TCGAAATGACATGTATTAGTGGCCAAAAAAGTAAAGATATTGAGTTTCTTCGGTTTAAATTTACTTTAGCAGGGATAGGAAATTGCGATATTGCATGTAATAACACCAAAAGGTTTTCAAGTCAGTGAGTTTATGGTATCGGTGCATGCATAAGGGTGTCATGATCTAGGTGTTTCTGTGCTTTATAGCTTAAAACTTTCTTGCATAGTGATCATGATGACTAAATTGTGGGTCGCTTATTTAACCTATTGGTGATGGTTGTCATACTTGTTGAAATTTAATATCAAATGTAGTTTGCGACTTTGCGTTGCCGTGTTATGTAAACTTTCATTTGCTATGTAGGATGACATTCGGAGGGAGGCTCAAACATTGAGTTTGATTGATCATCCGAATGTAGTTAAAGCTTTTTGTTCATTTGTTGTCGAAAGAAACCTATGGGTGGTTATGCCATTCATGGCGGAAGGTTCTTGTTTACATCTAATGAAGACTGCGTATCCTGATGGGATTGAAGAGGCTGCCATTTGTTCTATCCTTAAAGAAACCTTGAAGGCTTTAGAGTATCTTCACGGACATGGACATATTCATCGTGATGTTAAGGTTGAGTATACTTGCTCCTAACTTTCTATAGTACATTTGTACAGCTGAATTTAGTTTGGCTGTGGTGATAAAAAAGTCATAAATTTCAGTTCGAGAGAGCATATGTTTAGGCCCAAAATGTCTTAAGAGTTAATTTTAGACCTGATAATTCCTCTATTTTTGTACCTTGTGACAAGTTTTTTGGTTAAAATTTGTATGTTTAGGTCACAATGGTCGAATTAGGTCTATTCCCTTATAACTGAGGATATGATAAAATTGTTTTTTTCGCCACAATTGGGACTTTGGTAGTATTTGGCAAAGAAAAAAGTACTTTTGAGCCAAAAAAAATTTTGTTACTAGAGTGCAAAATCGTGTACACTATCTCACAAACATCCTTTTAAATATTGAACATTCTTAGTCAGAGACTATATTTCCTACTTGATTCACCAATCACCATGTTTTGTTTCCTTTTATACAGGCAGGAAATATCTTGCTGGATACTAATGGGCTCGTAAAGCTTGCCGATTTTGGTGTTTCCGCTTGTATGTTTGATAATGGCAATAGACAACGCTCGAGAAACACGTTTGTTGGAACTCCATGCTGGTCAGTTCGTTTTGTACACATGTGTGTTTGTTCCTATTTGTAGAATTTGTTCTTCCTTTATTCCTGTTTCCCCATCTTCCACATACATCTAAGTTGTATTGCTCATTTGTAATTTTAGGATGGCACCAGAGGTATTGCAACCTGGAAGCGGATACAACTTTAAGTGAGTCTTTTCTTTGAATCATTTGTATGAAATTAAATGCTTTCCTCATTTATAAATATCTAGTTGCAACTTGTCATCTGGTATTGCCTATCATTTACGCCATAATATGATCTTGGTTGTGTTTATCATCCCTTGTTTTCAAATTTAGCATTTGCTGCGTTGATAATCCCCACACTCCTTTTCAGAAAACGAGAAGAGAAAAAAAAACATTTTGCCTGTGTGGTGGATTTTCTTTATTTTTTGAGACCTAATTTCGTATACTCCCTCTGACTCGGCTGATTCTTTACATATGCTTTTTTTATGGGAATAAAATTTTGAAAAAAATGTACATAATCAGTTGAGTTAGAGGGAGTACTTCAGTGAGATGTATTTTATTGTTTCTTTTCGTAAGGAATAAACTTAATATTCTGAAAGGTTGTGCATTCTTTCTTTGTCACATAAGAATGACTATAGCATTGAGAGTTTAGCATGGAAGTTGACACATAAGAGTTATCTTACACAGCAACATAATGCATGCTCTGCTGTATTTCCTCTTTTCAGAAAAGCAAACTCTCGACTACTTTTGGTACACACTTATATGCTACTGAGGCACTTATTTCCTAAGTTGAGTAATTTCAAGTATTATGTAAAAGACCATATAGAAACCAATTTTGACAAATTGAAGATCATACAGAAGACCATATAGACAAAGTGGGCAAAAACATCAAATGCGGTATTGTTCATGCAAAAAGTTCAAAGCACACAAACTATGAGGCTTGTTGAAGACAACTGGATACACATGTGTACATAAGTAATGATGAAAAATTTCTAAATTCGTCGACTTATTCGCGAGTACTTCTGTGTGTCATGATTTCATCTTCTAGATCATCCCTTATATATGATCTCACTTATCTGTAGGAGCCTCAAATTAAGACAAAAGAATTGAAGTTTATTTTCATCCTTTATAGAATGAGGACATCTATTATTTGCAGCGTGCTCTCTCGACTCTGTCAATATTCATGCTTTTTACACGTTGTGAGCTTCTCTATATTTATTTTTCCCCTCAGAGCTGACATATGGTCATTTGGAATAACTGCATTGGAGCTAGCACATGGTCATGCACCCTTCTCAAAGTTCCCTCCTATGAAGGTTTCAAACTACTTGTGCTCAACAACCATATGTACAAGAAATTTGATGGTTGATTCTGACACATTGGTCTCTCTCTTTCACTTTTATTGCAGGTTCTTCTTATGACAATACAGAATGCTCCTCCAGGCCTTGATTATGATCGGGACAAAAAATTCTCAAAGGTCAAATTTCATACGTACAATTTATTTAAAGCTTCCTTAACTTTGTTAGACCACTTAAAACACTTCTTTTATTACTGCTGCACACTTGCACCCCAGCCGCTGGAAACCACCACGCATTGACTGCCTTTGACAAGCGGCTAATTGATTGTTTCCAGCCTTAGTTTGAAGAGGCACTATCCGAAACGCCTCGGTGCACTTTAGGTGTGCCTTTTGGACAAGGCTCACTAAGCGAGGTTCATTAGCATGTCTAAATCTTTAGATATGCCTTTTCTTTGAACCATTATTCCTAAACTTTACTCCTTTAGATGTTAGTCATCTTGAAAACTCCTATAAAGATTATTGTTGCCCAAAATTTTATTTGGGAAATAAAATAAAGCTAAAAAATTAAGGCGCCTCAGCCCCTTATCACCTCGGTGCGCCTTGCACCTCTTCAAACTAAGTTTCCAGCCAAAGAACACCTTCCCTCTTCAACTTTGGAGTACCTCTAAAATCTGGCTATCATTTTCCAAATTCATGGTAGCTTTCCAAATCCGGTGCTTTCTCATCTTCAAAATTCTTCACAAATTCTCAGAAAACTAGTCCATGGAAGGAGAGCGATTAAGGGTGGGGGAAAGTACTTAGTCTGTATCATGTGAAGGTGGAGAGGGTGTGGGTTGTCAACGTATTACGTTATCGTCGATGATCTGTGATGGGTGAGTGGAGAGGAGAGAGATAATAATGTACCATTAAGAGTTGAAGATTATTTGTCGTCTTAATACTCGTTTTTGCCGTCGTTCATCATGTAATTTAAAGATTATTTGTTCCCTGACATGCCCAGGCCTATACAGTAGCATTTTTATTTGATAATTGACACTATGCTGGTAGGGTCTAAGTTGTTCTCAATCTGAGCTTCTACTCTTCTAGTCTGACATATTCTGATTAAAGTGTCTAATTTTTTTTACAGAATTTTAAAGAAATGGTTGCAATGTGTCTGGTGAAAGACCAATCAAAGCGACCGACTGCTGAGAAACTACTCAAACATTCGTTTTTTAAACATGCCAAACCCCCCGAGTTTTCTGTGAAGAAATTATTTGCTGACTTGCCACCACTATGGGATCGCGTGAAAGCCGTGCAGGTTTACTATTTTTTTCGATCTATTTTGTAACCTTTATTTTTCTTTTGGCATGAGAGTTTATTCCGCATTGTTGAAACATTCAGCTTAAAGATGCTGCTCAGCTTGCTCTGAAGCGAATGCCTTCAGCAGAGCAGGAGGCTATATCTCAGGTATGAATATTTTATTTATTTATTTATTTTTTTTTTTTTTCTGATTTAGCTTCATGATGGACCTGTTTTCAGCTCTGTCGTGTAAAACTGCAAAGTATAAAAAACTTGCGTTAGTATCTTAATTTTTTAGCATAAACTTGTAGATTGTTTTAAGAAAGTTACAATATATAATTTTGTTCTCCTAGGAGTATAATCCACTTCTTTGTATGCTATTTTTCAGAGCGAGTATAAGAGAGGCGTCAGTGCTTGGAACTTTGATCTCGAGGACCTGAAAGCGCAAGCTTCTCTGGTGAGTAAGGTTTCTTTTTCATTTCTGTGCAGAAGGATGTGTATTTGAAAATCTTCATAAGTCTCGATATAAGCTCTCAAGTGTTTTTTTTTTTTTTTTTTTTTTTTT
>JAGPOY010000430.1:5000-24066 GCA_018983105.1 Silene uniflora | reverse complement strand
ATAGCAAGTTGATCGATTAATTAAATAAGAAATAGGAGTTAGCAATCCATTTTGTTGGTACCATCCAAAGGAATCCAATTCAATTGTTTACTTTTTTGAATTATTCTATTTCTATTCAATTTGAAATTTCAATCCACCTATTTTCAAAATATCAAACGGATGACCAAAAATCCCGAGAAAGTCTTTTATTTGCCTATCATTATAGAAAATCCTTTCTATATTATCTACGGAAATCGAACCCGAACTCTAACCTATATTTTTTTTATGATTCGTAATTTCTATCGAATTGGGACTTAGTTTGTATTTAGTATATAGATTTGTGTCTAGCCTTTTTTTTACCTTTTCATGATGGAATTCCGCATATTTTCACATCTAGGATATACATATACAACATATGCCGCTGTCAAGAGTAAATTTCTAATTAGTTAGTTCTTTTGATTCAAATGGGGGTAAGAAATTAGAAACTTGAAAAACAACGGTTACGCTTGGGTTGCGCCATATATATGAAAGAGTATACAATAATGATGTATTTGGCGAATCAAATACATGGTCTATTAACGAACCATTTTGATTAGTTGATAATATTAATTGAGAATTTTATGAAAGATTCCTGTAAAAGGTTTCATTAAGGCCTAATTTATGTCGAGTAGACCTTGTTGCTTTGTTGTAAAAATTTAAAATTGAAGTTGTAGGGAGGGACTTATGTCACCACAAACAGAGACTAAAGCAAGTGTTGGATTTAAAGCTGGTGTTAAAGATTACAAATTGACTTATTATACTCCTGAGTATGAAACCTTAGATACTGATATCTTGGCAGCATTCCGAGTATCTCCTCAACCTGGAGTTCCACCCGAAGAAGCAGGGGCTGCAGTAGCTGCCGAATCTTCTACTGGTACATGGACAACTGTATGGACCGACGGACTTACCAGTCTTGATCGTTACAAAGGACGATGCTACCACATCGAGCCCGTTGCTGGAGAAGAAAATCAATATATTTGTTATGTAGCGTATCCTTTAGACCTTTTTGAAGAAGGTTCTGTTACTAACATGTTTACTTCCATTGTGGGTAACGTATTTGGGTTCAAAGCCCTGCGTGCTCTACGTTTGGAGGATTTGCGAATCCCTGTTGCTTATGTAAAAACTTTCCAAGGCCCGCCTCACGGTATCCAAGTTGAGAGAGATAAATTGAACAAGTATGGTCGTCCCCTATTAGGATGCACTATTAAACCTAAATTGGGGTTATCCGCTAAAAACTATGGTCGAGCAGTTTATGAATGTCTTCGCGGTGGACTTGATTTTACCAAAGATGATGAAAACGTGAACTCCCAACCGTTTATGCGTTGGAGAGACCGTTTCCTATTTTGTGCCGAAGCTCTTTATAAAGCACAAGCCGAAACAGGTGAAATCAAGGGGCATTACTTGAATGCTACCGCGGGTACATGCGAAGAAATGATAAAAAGGGCTGTATTTGCCAGAGAGTTGGGAGTTCCTATCGTAATGCATGACTACTTAACAGGGGGATTCACTGCAAATACTACCTTGGCTCATTATTGCCGAGATAATGGTCTACTTCTTCACATCCACCGTGCAATGCACGCAGTTATTGATAGACAGAAGAATCATGGTATGCACTTCCGTGTACTAGCTAAAGCGTTACGTCTGTCTGGTGGAGATCATATTCATTCTGGTACCGTAGTAGGTAAGCTTGAAGGGGAAAGAGATATTACTTTAGGCTTTGTTGATTTACTACGTGATGATTATACTGAAAAAGACCGAAGTCGCGGTATTTATTTCACTCAATCTTGGGTTTCCACACCAGGTGTTCTACCCGTTGCTTCAGGAGGTATTCATGTTTGGCATATGCCTGCGCTAACCGAGATCTTTGGGGATGATTCTGTACTACAGTTTGGTGGAGGAACTTTAGGACACCCTTGGGGAAATGCACCAGGTGCTGTAGCGAATCGAGTAGCTCTAGAAGCATGTGTACAAGCTCGTAATGAGGGACGTAATCTTGCTACCGAGGGTAATGCAATTATTCGCGAAGCTAGCAAATGGAGTCCTGAACTAGCTGCTGCTTGTGAGGTATGGAAGGAAATCAAATTTGAATTCCCAGCAATGGATACAGTCTAGGCTAAGTAATTAATGTTCGGTTGAATTGTAATTAAACTCGGCCCAATCTTTTCCTAAAAGGATTGAGCCGAATCCAATTATTCTATATATACATTGTATCTCTCTATTTATAGAGACTTATTTAAATATACCGGCAAGATCTTAAATACAAAATGGAATACTAAACAACTCAAACTTTCTATTATTGTCTTGGATCCACCATTAATCCTGGATCTCTAGGATTGGTAGAATTGGTAGATTCTTATACATATTCCGTGGGTTCGGACTATGACTGTGGATATCAAGTCAAGTATACGAACTCCTTCTACCCATCTTGTATATTGTCCGTTTCATTCCGTATTAGAATAGAAACTTATTCATTCTTATATTCGACGAGATTCTACGAAAAAAAAAGTTCTATCATATTCATATACAACCAAGTTATACGATGGATTTTTACAAAAAAAAGTATTTCTTTCACCTATACTTACTCATTTTAAATTTTGAGTTAATAATCTGAGTGATTGGATCTAGATGCTTATTCTGACAGGAAATGTTCAAATCAATTTTCATCGAATGACTATTCATCTCATCTATTTTATTTTCATGCGACTAGGGGGCAAGAAAGCTCTATGAAAAAATGGTGGTTCAATTCGATGTTGTCTAAGAAAGGGTTAGAACACAGGTGTGGATGTGGATTAAGTAAATCAATGGACAGTCTTGGTCCTATTGAAAATACCAGTAGAAAGGAAGATCCGAATTTAAATGATACAGAAAAAAACATTCATAGCTGGAGAAAGAATGACAGTTCTAGTAATGTTGATCATTTATTTCGTGTCATGGACATTGGGAATTTCATCTCGGATGATACTTTTTTACTTATAGATAGTAAGGGAGACAGTTATTCCATATATTTTGATATTGAAAATAAAATTTTTGAGATTGACAACGATCATTCTTTTCTGAGTGAACTGCAAAGTTCCTTTTCGAATTATTCGAATTCAAGTTATATGAACTCTAGATATAAGAGTGGCCATACTTATAATGATGGTTCCATGTATTATACTAAAGATAACTGGAATAATCACATTAACAATTGCATTGACAGTTATCTTCATTCTCAAATCCGTATTGGAAGTTCCATCCTAAATAGTAGTGACAGTTCCATTTTGAGTTACATTTTTAATGAAAGTGTAAATAGGAGTGAAAGTTTCAGTAAAAGAACTATCACGAATGGTAGTAATTTAACTAGAAGAGAAAGTTCTAATAATCTTGATGTAACTCAAAAATATAGACATTTGTGGGTTCAATGCGAATTTTGTTATGCATTAAATTATAAGAAATTGCTTAAGTCAAAAATGGGTATTTGTGAACAATGTGGATATCATTTGAAAATGAGTAGTTCAGACAGAATCGAACTTCTGATTGATCCGGGTACTTGGAATCCTATGGATGAAGATATGGTCTCTATGGATCCTATTGAATTTCATTCAGAGGACGAAGCTTATAAAGATCGTATTGATTCTTATCAAATAAATACGGGTTTAACTGAAGCTGTTCAAACAGGTATAGGTCAACTAAACGGTATTCCTGTAGCAATTGGGGTTATGGATTTTCAGTTTATGGGAGGTAGTATGGGATCTGTAGTAGGGGAAAAAATCACCCGGGTGATTGAGTATGCTGCCAATAAATTACTACCCCTTATTATAGTATGCGCTTCCGGAGGGGCCCGCATGCAAGAAGGAAGCTTGAGCTTAATGCAAATGGCTAAAATCTCGTCTGTTTTATATGATTATCAATCAAATAAAAAGTTATTCTATGTATCAATCCTTACATCTCCTACTACTGGTGGAGTGACAGCCAGCTTCGGTATGTTGGGGGATATCATTATTGCCGAACCTAACGCCTACATTGCATTCGCGGGTAAAAGAGTGATTGAGCAAACATTGAATAAGACAGTACCTGAAGGTTCACAAGCAGCCGAATTTTTATTCCATAAGGGTTTATTCGATCCAATTGTACCCCGTAATCTTTTAAAAGGCGTTCTAAGTGAGTTATTTCAACTGCATGCTTTTTTTCCTTTGAATCAAAATAAAGTCGAGGATTAAGGTCCATTTTTTTTATTTGTTTCAAAAAATTGTTTGTTTTTTTGTTTATTGGAATCAAAGTAAAAACCAGAGAATGGGGGTTTTTGGTTGGCAACATCCTAATTTTGGAATAAGAAAAAGAATTTTAAAATGTGAATAATTAGGAAAACTCGATCAACAAGATAAAAGAACGACTTCTTCCTTTTTATTCTGTGAAATTAGTCAAATAAAAAAAATGCATGTTCCCTTCTTACACGTACATATGTATAGACTTCGAATTAAAAAAAAGCTTTTTGCATCTTTCGATATTTTCTGGGAATCTTTATTAAAAATACCTTTTGGATCAGACTATAACGAATCCTTTGGAAATTGAGTTTATAAGAAATCTTCTATTTTCTTGAATTAGTAGAAGCAAAAGAAAGAAAAAAAGATGAAAAATAAGAAAATAAAGTCGATTATCATATATTATATGTAGAAAGCTAATTTATTTTTTAGTTCTACATTCCTTGTACTTATTATATACTATACTCCTTCTATAGAATTAGAATTCTAATTAATTAATTAATATAATAACATAATAACAACAAAAAAATATAACAAACAGGTACAATTACAATATAGTAAATCGAGGTACCCATTCTATGACAACTATGAACTTTCCATCTATTTTGGTGCCTTTAGTAGGCCTAGTATTTCCGGCAATTGCAATAGCTTCTTTATTTCTTTATGTTCAAAAAAATAAGATTGTTTAGATCTTCTTCTTTTTCAAGACTTAGACTTGAATCATAACACAGATATCTATTTAGCGAGATGGTATGCCACACGATTTCTTCCAAACATAAATGAAAGAGCCCTTATGTATGTGGAAAGAGGACTGCATAGGGGTCGATGTTATTATTTTGATCTAACTAAAAATGAAAATAGAAATAAATATTTAGATATTTAAATAAAAGTAAAAGTGAAACACATCCGACATCAGAATAGGACTAGTTGATGAGAGTTACATCGGAAACAAGACAGAGTAAGGAAAGTACAATTCATTTTGGGTATTCTTTCAATTCAAATTAAATGCAATCAGATCTAGTATGAATTGGCGATCAGAACGTATATGGGTAGAACTTATAACGGGATCTCGAAAAATAAGTAATTTCTGCTGGGCCTTTATCCTTTTTTTAGGTTCATTAGGATTCTTATTGGTTGGAATTTCCAGCTATCTTGGTAGAAATTTGATATCTTTATTTCCCTCCCAGCAAATTCTTTTTTTTCCACAAGGAATCGTGATGTCTTTCTATGGGATCGCGGGCCTCTTTATTAGCTCCTATTTATGGTGTGCAATTTCGTGGAATGTAGGTAGTGGTTATGATCGATTCGATAGAAAAGAAGGAATAGTCTGTATTTTTCGTTGGGGATTCCCTGGAAAAAACCGTCGCATCTTCTTCCGATTTCTTATAAACGATATTCAGTCTATTAGAATAGAACTTAAAGAGGGTATTTATACTCGTCGTGTCCTTTATTTGGAAACCAGAGGCCAGGGAGCCATTCCTTTGACTCGTACTGATGAGAATTTGACTCCACGAGAAATTGAACAAAAAGCTGCTGAATTGGCCTATTTCTTGCGTGTACCAATTGAAGTATTTTGAAAAATAAAGTGACTCTGCCGTGTATTCATCGAAAGGAAGGAATTTATTTGCTTCGACTTGGATCAATTGCAATATCCGGAAACACTCTTTTTTTTATCATTTCTTCATTCAAATTCAAAGTGGACTTTTTGTCTATTTCTGTATTCTTTCAAGATTCAAGGACTAATTATTAAATCACAAAAAAACAAACAATAGATTCATGGATTCTATACATTGGAATAGAATTCATGTTTGATAGAAATATTAGATCGCATAAAGTTGACGAACGCGACGGGTTCATTAACAATTTATAGATGAAAAAAAAAAAATGGAAAAAAAGAAAGCATTTATTTCTTTTCTATATCTTGTATCTATAGTATTCTTACCCTGGTGGATCTCTCTATCATTTCAAAAAAGTCTGGAATCTTGGGTTACTAATTGGTGGAATACTAAACAATCTGAAACTTTTTTGAATGCTATTCAAGAAAAAAATCTTATAGAAAAATTCATCGAATTAGAGGAGCTCCGCTTGTTGGACGAAATGATAAAGGAATATCCGGAAACACATCTACAAAAGCTTCGTATAGGAATCCACAATGAAACGATTCAATTGATCAAGATGCATAATGAGGATTGTATCCATATTATTTTGCACTTCTCGACAAATTTAATCTGTTTCCTTATTCTAAGCGGTTATTCTATTCTGGCAAATAAAGAACTTATTCTTCTTAACTCTTGGGTTCAGGAATTCCTATATAACTTAAGTGACACAATAAAAGCTTTTTCTATTCTTTTATTAACTGATTTATGTATCGGATTTCACTCGCCCCATGGTTGGGAACTAATGATTGGCTCTATCTACAAAGATTTTGGATTTGCCCATAACGATCAAATTATATCTGGTCTTGTTTCCACTTTTCCAGTCATTCTAGATACAATCTTGAAATATTGGATTTTCCGTTATTTAAATCGTGTATCCCCATCACTTGTAGTGATTTATCATTCAATGAATGACTGAAAAGAATAAAAAAGGGTATACGAATCTAAATCCAATTCGAATTAAGAATTCGAATGTTTGTTACTTTGTACATAACCAAAGCATTCAAAATTGTACTTCCTCTTTATATTTCTACCCATCTAAGGCGGGGAGTTCCTCCCATATTCCAGTAATATTATTTCATAAAATTCAGTTTCGGTTAAAGTAAATAGCAGAATCGGGGATAGGGAACTATACTAGCAACCTACCCAATTTATTGTAGAAATTTTCGGAATCAATGATTGGACCATGCAAACTATAAATACCTTTTCTTGGATAAAAGAACAGATTACTCGATCCATTTCCATATCGCTCGTGATATATATAATAACTCGGTCATCTATTTCGAATGCATATCCCATTTTCGCACAGCAAGGTTATGAAAATCCACGAGAAGCGACTGGACGTATTGTATGTGCCAATTGCCATTTAGCTAATAAGCCTGTGGATATTGAGGTTCCACAAACGGTGCTTCCAGATACTGTATTTGAAGCAGTTGTTCGAATTCCTTATGATATGCAATTAAAACAAGTTCTTGCTAACGGCAAAAAAGGGGGTTTGAATGTGGGGGCTGTTCTTATTTTACCTGAGGGGTTTGAATTAGCCCCACCCGATCGTATTTCTCCAGAGATGAAAGAAAAGATAGGCAATCTTTCTTTTCAGAGCTACCGCCCCAATAAAAAAAATATTCTTGTTATAGGTCCTGTTCCTGGGAAAAAATATAGTGAAATTACCTTTCCTATTCTTTCGCCGGACCCTGCCACTAAAAACGATGTTCACTTCTTAAAATATCCGATATATGTAGGGGGTAACAGAGGAAGGGGTCAGATTTATCCTGACGGAAGCAAGAGTAATAATACAGTTTATAATGCCACAGCAGCAGGTATAGTAAATAAAATTGTACGAAAAGAAAAGGGCGGATACGAAATAAACATAGCGGATGCCTCGGATGGACGTGAAGTGGTTGATATTATCCCTCCAGGACCAGAGCTTCTTGTTTCAGAGGGTGAATCCATCAAACTTGATCAACCATTAACGAGTAATCCTAATGTGGGTGGATTTGGTCAGGGAGACGCGGAAATAGTACTTCAAGACCCACTGCGCGTACAAGGTCTTTTGTTCTTCTTTGCATCTGTTATTTTGGCACAAATCTTTTTGGTTCTTAAAAAGAAACAGTTCGAGAAGGTTCAATTGTCCGAAATGAATTTCTAGATTCGTGTATTTATCAACATCAAGCTTGTACCAAGAATAAAATTCTTGTTGACAATTCTTTGACAATTTTGGATGATCAATAAATAAATTATGAAAAGGTTGTTTTTTGTTTGTTTTGACTTTTCTTATACATCTACGAGAAGTTTGGAATTACTTGTACTAGATTATTAGTTATAATATATATATATTGGATTGCGAAAAAGACTATTTGACTTTTTCCAATTGAAATTGGAATGATGTCACGATCTATCATATGATAGATCGGATATTTCAATGTCATATAGTGTATCAAAAGTTTTCTAGTCGAGAATTCAATTCGACTAGATACTAGACTAAGCGGGGAATATAACGAAAATAAAAATGAAGGGAACAAATGATTCTAGGGGGGATTCTTTGCCTTCCTGGTCTTCGACACACGACAAGGAATTTTACACATACTTGTCGTGTGTCGAAATAGTAATGAGTCTTGATTCCCTTCGTCAAAGACTTAGTCGAAATTTTTATTTTTTTACTTTTAGATTGATTATTTTTTTCTTATTATTACACGTATAAGTAGTGGACAAACTGAAAAAAAAAGAGAGAGGGCAATTTATTGAACAAATGGAACTTCTTGCATTCTATTTAATCGAGAAAAATATAGATTCTATTGTGTCATTCAGTAAATCAAGTGCTTTCTTTTAACTTAACAATTTAGGAAGGATCCTTTTTTCATTTATACGAAAAAATTTCTGATAATTAAAAAAAGAATTGAATGGGACCTCCCCCTTCTTTGTTTGTCTAATTCGAGGGGGAAGGAAGGTCCCGTTGAGTTCTTATACTTTCATATCTATCCCTCGATTCATCCAATTACTACAGCGATGAGCCTAATCCAGAATATGAACCATAAAAGAAAATACCTATTAAACCGATCACAAGAATGCCAGCTACAGTACCTATTATCCAAAGAGGAATCCTTCCAGTAGTATCGGCCATTTACTCCACTTCCCTCCACATTTCATCAAGTGGTCGTGCTAGAGACATAAACAGTCATGGATAATTATGAAATGCGGTCCTTCCGAATGGGATAAGAGAATTCCTACTCTATTCTATATATTTCTTTCGTTCTTTTTATTTAATTGAAAAAATAGTTAGAAAATAAAACAGCAAGTACAAAAATGAGTAATAGCCCCCAATAAAGACTGGTACGATTCAATTCAACATTTTGTTCGTTCGGGTTTGATTGTGTCGTAGCTCTATAATTCGGATTCGGTTTTGTTTATCGTTGGATGAACTGCATTGCGGATATTGACCCCAAAAAAGAAACGGTAGGTATAGCCAGTCCGTGAACAGCCAGCCATCGCACTGTAAAAATCGGATAGGTTCGATCTATGGTCATTGGGCCTCCTAAAAGGATCTACTAAATTCATCAAGTTGTTCCAAAGAGTCAAAACGGCCAGTTATTAATGGAATTCCTTGTCGGCTCTCTGTGAAATATTCGTTTGGCCGAGGGCTTCCAAACACGTCGTAAGCTAAACCCGTGCTGACGAATAACCAACCCGCAATGAATAGGGAAGGTATAGTAATGCTATGAATAACCCAGTATCGAATACTGGTAATAATATCAGCAAAAGAACGTTCTCCTGTGCTTCCAGACATGCTGAGCTCCACATATTCTTGTACAGTCAAAGGCAAATCCGTAAAAGATGAAATTAGTAAATTTCCATTTACGTAAAAACGTAAAATCCTTGTAGGATTACCCATATAGTACCAAAGGTTTCTTTAGAGTATACCGAATCAGTATAGCTATCCTTCTTCTGACACAGCAAGGCAATTTCAATTAATATTGAAATAAAGTACTAGAGAATTTCTTTTTTTTATTTATATAGAAAATTTTTAAAATACAAATAATATACAGGTTCTCTCTATGATTGTATTGGCTTCAGACTCGAAACTGACGATTGGGGAAAGGGGGAATCTGACAAGTTCGTTTCTATCTAATAATTCGTGAAAAATTCCGGAAGAATATGAGAATATTCTTCCAATTCAACTCGACAGGTAGACGAGAAATCTAAAAAGTGCTTTTTCGGGGTTCTAAATATAGAAGAGGTTTGGGGAAATTCCTTACTTTATATTTTAAGGAATTGGTTAATCGTCGAAAAAAAAAAGAAAAAATATATTAATTGAAATCAATTAATATATTTTTGTAATGCATCCATTGGTGGATCAGATCCAAGGGTGTTGATTGACCTAACTGCAAGGATGCGGCTTTATATTATATAAATTAATAATAGTAATATGAAATATAGAACCTATAAAGGAAAAGATAAGAGCAATTACTAGTCTTAGAATCGAGTTAAACAAAATAAAATTTTTTTTTGAATGATGATAGTCTTTTTCTTTTCATTCAAAATATTATTTATATGGATGAACCCGATTGCTGAGTCTAATAAGTTCAATTGAAAAGAAAAAGTCTTATGTTCTAAAAGAACTTTTCGTTCTAAAAAAAAAGAGTTTTTTTAAAAAAAGAAAGGATCAAAATCGAATTTTTTTTTCCATTTTATTCTATAGTGATTCAAATAAATAACATTTCATTTTTGAATAAAGTTCCATGGCATAGTTATTATTATTCGATTAGTTTACTCAAAGGTTTTGCAAAAAATAGGTTGATTCAAAATCACGATATGTGTAGATGTCACAGATGATGATTCATTTCTTTTTTTTTCTACCGCTCTTACTTTCTCTTTGTTAGTGACATCTATAATGTAATAGTTAATGAATCAAAAACTTTAAATTGAACTTATTCTTTGAATTGATATTTTTGCTTATTCGCTTTCCAAATGGAAATTTAGGTAAGTGCTTTAGAAACATATGTATAAAAAGAACATATTTTATTTAGCTCCTTCATGCCTACTCTAACTAGTTATTTCGGTTTTTTACTAGCGGCTTTAACTATAACCTCTGCTCTATTTATAGGTCTAAACAAGATACGACTTATTTAAAATTAATTGAATGAACAACTCAAGAAATATTCGGTGGGATTCCGTCTATTTTATAATTGTTTACTGCGGCAATTGATAATTTTTGGTTATTGAGATTCATGGGCAATTCCCATTAATATTTAGGGATAGATATTACCTTTCTTTTTTTTTTTCAAACGAATTGAAATGATTGAAGTTTTTCTATTTGGAATCGTCTTAGGTCTAATTCCTATTACTTTGGCTGGATTATTTGTAACTGCATATTTACAATACAGACGTGGTGATCAGTTAGATCTTTGATTAATTAACAACTCTTTTTTTTTGATTGACCTCCTTGTTTCTCTAATCCGCAGGAGGTCAATTTTAGATTAGATTACTGTTCATTTATTTCAGTCTAATTCGATAATTCAATTTGTCCTAACAAGAATGGAATCACGCTCTGTAGGATTTGAACCTACGACATCGGGTTTTGGAGACCCACGTTCTACCGAACTGAACTAAGAGCGCTTTCTTATCACACTAGATAAGACTGGAAAGAAAGGTTTTTTTTATAACTCAAAACTCTATCTACATCCTGCATGCATACACTATCTATCGTATAGAATATCATAAAAAAAATGAGAGATTACATATGTCTAATTTTAATCAAAATTTCCATTAATTCCTCCTTACTTCTCAGAGTAAAAGTAATTAGGTAGGGATGACAGGATTTGAACCCGTGACATTTTGTACCCAAAACAAACGCGCTACCAAGCTGCGCTACATCCCTTTCAATTCAATTGGTTTTATAGTGTAATTGTAAAGAATCCTTGTCTTGTTTTCCACATCCTTATTTCCCATAAAAATACATAATTTAATTTGCCCTGCCATTTCCTCTTCTTTTTGGTCTCGTATCATATAAGGTATAATAGAAAGAATTTGTATCTGAAAGTATGCCGTAAACTAAAAATACTTCTCAGAAATGCTCAGTTCAGCAGGAAGGGGCATGCTATTCTTTTTGTTAAAAAAAGATCTTATCGACTATATTATAGTCGATTTTAATTTGACTTAGCTTAGGAATTTTGTGTACAAACACAAGTAGTCTTTAATTATCATATATACATCGGATCATAAATTAGATATGTATTACTTTTCTTTTAGACATTAAAGAAATTAAAAAGGAGGACTTTCAATGCGAGATTTCAAAACATATCTTTCCGTGGCACCGGTACTAAGTACTTTATGGTTTGGGTCTTTAGCTGGTCTATTAATAGAAATCAATCGGTTTTTCCCAGATGCGTTGACATTCCCCTTTTTTTGATTCTAGTTATTGATACGGGAAGGGGTTAGTCAAGAAGAAAAGTGGATTCAACCTCATCAAAACTTAGGTTCAGGCTCGAATGGAAATGAAAAAAAAATGCGGGTCTAGGGTAAGAGTATTATACACGATACTTAAATGAAATACTGTGATTAGAAATCTAATTAGAAACCTTTTGAATTTGATTACGTAGTATTTCTTTACTTAATATATTATTATTACTCTATTGATTTCAACAAAATTTTTTGAATTGTATTTCTATTTTTGCAACTTTTCTATTTTTTTCTTCAAGAAAAATAGAAAAGTTGCTTGAATCAAATATCCAAAGGAGGTTCATGGCTAAGGGTAAAGATGTCCGAGTAAAAGTTATTTTGGAATGTACTAGTTGTGTTCGAAAGAGTGTTAATAAGAGATCACGGGGCGTTTCCAGATATATTACTCAAAAGAATCGCCACAATACGCCTAGTCGATTGGAATTGCGAAAATTTTGTCCCTATTGTTACAAACATACAATTCATGGAGAGATAAAGAAATAGATCGACCCGAACGTCTCTCGATTAGCCTTTCAAGTAAGGGGACAAAACAATTTTCATTATATATTATTTACTATTTTTTTTAATACAAAATGAATTTCTATATTAAATTCATATTATTATATATAATAAATAAATATATATAAACAAATAAAATCCTATTTCGACTGGACCTAAAAAAAAATTAGAATTAAGAAATCGGATTTTCGGTATAAGGAATAAACTAAACAAACTATGGATAAATCCAAGCGATCCTTTATTAAATCCAAGCGATCTTTTCGTCGGCGTTTGCCCCCGATTCAATCGGGGGATCGAATTGATTATAGAAACATGAGTTTAATTAGTCGATTTATTAGTGAACAAGGAAAAATTTTATCTAGGCGAGTAAATAGATTGACCTTGAAACAACAACGATTAATTACTATTGCTATAAAACAAGCTCGTATTTTATCTTTGTTACCTTTTCTTAATAATGAGAAACAATTTGAAAGAACCGAGTCGACTACTAGAACTGCGAGTTTTAGAACCAAAAATAAATAAAATAATAGACTTATTCTTTATTTAGTTGATAATTGAATTGAATCTAAATTTGATTGTCACGTCGTAAGATAATATAAAAATTGGGAATTTTTTTTTGAATGGATTTGTTGATTTTTTTTTATTTATCGTATTTTATCAGACAAATTTCTACTCTATACTCCCGGAGAATAAACTCCGGGAAACTTGATTTAAATCATTTCGAGATATTTGTTGCAATCTTCTTTTTTTATGATCTCATTGTAAATCATATAAATACAATTCGGATTTAATATAGCGATTTGTGCAAGTATTTTACGATTAAGAAGCAACTGTCTCTTGTACAGATCGTGTATAAATTTGCTATAATTATAGTATACCCCCTTTTCGCGAATTACTGCGTTTATCCGAGTGATCCACAAACGACGAAAATCTCTCTTTTGCCTATCTCTATCCCGATGAGCCGAAACCAAAGCTCTTATTTTCTGTTGAGCAATAGTTCGAGTAAGTCTTGAATGGGCCCCTCGAAAGCTTGATCCAAATAAACGAATTTTTTTTCTTCGTCTTCGAGCTATATATCCTCGTTTAACTCTAGTCATTGAATAAATGAAACTTTGATGAATAACTAATTGATTTTATTTCTTTGAGTTATTCTTTTTTCCCCGGTCTATTAATAACAAAACGGATTTTTCCAATGTATAAAATAAAAATTCCAATGGCTTTTGCTACTATAACCTTCCCAACCACTATTTTTTGTCTTTTTTTCGACATTTCGCTTTGAAACAAGACAAATTAAATATAGATGATTAAAGAAATAGTGGGTTCCTTCGTTTCTATGGTTACTTTTTAAACGGTGAGGTCCTCTCTATACACCGGAGCCCCTTATTTCATTTCCGGAATCTTATTGATAACTTGTACAGTTCAAACTTGTTGGCTCTACCCATGAATTATCCAGTAATAGGTCTTTCACAATGAGATCCACCTGTACAGTAACGGTATTTAATTTTGAAGGTTAGCTGGATAGCTGACCCTGTTAGTCCGTTCTTGGAAGAATGGGAGCAGAATTTTGCGCTCTTAAAAGAAGATTCCCTGCTAAATGGATAACGTTCGCTACCAATGGGAAATTTTTTCTTATCTTAAACCCGATTTATACCAATAGAGACCATAAATTTCATACCCAATAGATGAATAGATCTTTTTCATTTTCTTCATTTTAGATAGTGACTGGAGTTTTATACTATTCACCAGTACTGATCATTGATACTGGAAAAATTGTTTTCTTTCATTTGTTTTTGTTCCAGTTTATAATCTGAACGAGTCACACATACACCCTAGTACATGTTCCTCGGCGCTGAGGGCATCCCCGAAGCGCGGGGGATTTCGTCACATTTCTGATTGGCTGTCTTGTATTTCTAATAAGTTGTTTAATAGTTGGCATGCTGAATCATATACATAATGGGCTGGTTTAGATCAATCCTAACCGAATGTATTTCTAGTTAATAGAATAGTAAACCTAGAATGGTAAACCTAGTAACAATATAAAATTTCAAACGGTTAACTATTTTTATTCGACTGCTACAAGATCAATAATTCCATGAGCTTGGGCTTCTGTTGCTGACATAAAAACATCTCTTTCCATATCTTCGGATACAACCCATAAGGGTTTGCCCGTTCTTTGTCCATAAACCCTTGTGAGGGTTTCGCGCAATTTCAAAAGTTCTTCCGCTTCCAGGAGAAATTCTCCCGTTTGGGCCTCATAAAAAGAGCTCGCGGGTTGATGAATCATTACCCTGATGATATATCCTAAAAAAAGTTCTTCTATCTCGCACAAAGAGGCGACGAGAAAAAATACGGAATAACAATAAAAAAGATAGAATTGAACAACCGTACGTGCATCTTTTTCGCATTGCATACGGCTATACAATGGAATTTACTTTCATTTTCCGTTGAAAAAAAAAGAGAAAATATAGGATCGATCAGATCCAGATCAGTAAATTATCCAATTACCACCCTTCTTTTCGTAGGAGTTCAAAAATACTATGATGGCTCCGTTGCTTTAGATATTTATTTCGTCTGTAGTTCAGCAATCCCAAAGTTTCTTTTTGATCTGAAAAATAAGGAAGAAAGCTTTTTTGTATTCTTTCAAACATAAATAGAGTCTTTTTTTATGAAAAAAAAGTTTGTGACGCTGAAATGGACTCCTGATATAAAATCAAAAAATCGGGAATACTCTTCATCTCATACTACTCTTTCGATACATAATCGAATGTTTTGAAAATAAAATCGAGCAAAATTTTCTCATATCGAATTCAAAGTGCCATGCTATTATTACTTAATATTAATATTTCATATGGTGAAGGCATAGTCTTCTTTTTTCTCTCAAATAAAAAACTCATTGGCGCCAAGCGTGAGGGAATGCTAAACGTTTGGTAATTTCTCCTCCGACCAGGATAAAAGATCCCATTGAAGCAGCCAACCCCATACATATTGTATGTACATCTGGTCGCACAAATTGCATGGTATCATAAATAGCTACTCCGGGTATTACCCATCCGCCAGGAGAATTTATAAACAAATACAAATCCTTGGTATCGTCCTCGATACTGAGATATACCATAAGACCAATAAGTTGATTTGAGATCTCGCTATCGACTTCTTGGCCTAAAAAAAGTAATCTTTCTCGATAAAGTCGGTTGATTAGGGTAAAATTGTATCCCTTAGGAACCGTACATGCACCTTTTGATGCATACGGTTCAAACAAAATTGTGAAAAAAAATCAATGTGTAGATTTTATATCCTTTTTTTTTCATCGAGGTTTTTTCAACTTATAATGAATAATCAAGGGTCTTCTTTTCTATTTTTCAAGAAAGATTACTTTTTGTTCCTTTCCCGAAATTACCCATATAATAATAGAATAAAATTCTACTAAAATCGAAAAAAAAATTGAACTTACTTTTCATTGATGTATCATATCATCGAGATCCAATCCAAATCACGATGTCATTTTCTTGTTCTTGAATGGGTCTCTTTTCTTTTTTTAGGTTTATGCTCTACTCCGGGTAAAGATCTGCCCGATTTTGATTTGCACATATAGGGCAAATGTTTCCAATACCACTTGTTTTTGTTCTTAAAATTTCCCCTTTTTTTATTTATTTCATATCGTTTCTTTCGTCAATTTCAATATTCAACATATTATATTCATTACTTTAATTGAGTGATTAAGGTTAAGATAGCTCTTTTTCTATTTTGAATTTCAAATTGAAACGATTAAGAGTTTAAAGTAAATAAACTATATAATACAAGTAGTAATTTGCAATATATTCCCAATTGGGATTGGGGTTTTTATAAGCGGAGCCTGGATACTTCATTTTTTTGGTCCAACTGAGCCAACCATAAATTATTCTAATTGATAATATTAATCTGAATCCCCCTAAAACTAAAAAAAGGATCTAATTGCATTTCACGCTCCAAATTTTGGATGATTCAATCAATCTTTCTTGGGCGAAAGGGGGGATATCTCAATCGGGAGAGAGAACGGGAAAATCCCATATGACCCAATATATCTGACAAGTCGCACTATACGTCAACCCAAGATGCATCTTCCTCTCCAGGACTTCGAAAGGGAACTTTTGGAACACCAATAGGCATTAAATGAAAGAAAAAATAATTAAGTACTCTATTTCACTTTGATGTGGAAACGTAATAATTAGGATTTAGGATTATTGTCTTTATAATATCAACCTTCTTTTAATTCGATTTTCTGCATAGATTAGAAAGGTTTAGTTTAAGAAGAGAGAATAAATAAAGGAAAATTCTTACTAATATAGCCTTCCAATTATGAACAAGTATGAAAGCATTTACTGATAGACGCTGGTATCAACTCCCCATTGCGTATTGCTACTTATCGGGTATAGAATAGATTTGTTTCTCTTTGTTCCTACAAACCTAATTGTTCCATTATTACCAACAGAATAGAACAAATATTAACCCTTGTTCCGAGATAATCTATGGAACAAAAGGGATCCATTGCATAGTCATAGTCTTTTCCAATGCAATAAAGTTACATAGTGTCATTTTTCTTTGATAAAGGGGTATTTCCATGGGTTTGCCTTGGTATCGTGTTCATACCGTCGTATTGAATGATCCCGGCCGCTTGATTTCTGTCCATATCATGCATACAGCTCTGGTTGCTGGTTGGGCCGGTTCGATGGCTCTGTATGAATTAGCAGTTTTTGATCCCTCTGACCCCGTTCTTGATCCAATGTGGAGACAGGGTATGTTCGTTATACCTTTCATGACTCGTTTAGGAATAACCAATTCATGGGGCGGTTGGAGTATTACAGGGGGGACTATAACGGATCCCGGCATTTGGAGTTACGAAGGTGTGGCCGGAGCGCATATTGCGTTTTCTGGCTTGTGCTTTTTGGCAGCTATTTGGCATTGGGTGTATTGGGATCTAGAAATATTTTCTGATGAACGTACAGGAAAACCTTCTTTGGATTTGCCTAAGATTTTTGGAATTCATTTATTTCTTTCCGGGGTGGCTTGTTTTGGTTTTGGTGCATTTCATGTAACAGGCTTGTACGGGCCCGGAATATGGGTGTCCGATCCTTATGGACTAACTGGAAAAGTACAACCTGTAAGTCCAGCATGGGGCGTGGAAGGTTTTGATCCTTTTGTTCCAGGAGGAATAGCCTCTCATCATATTGCAGCAGGGACATTAGGCATATTAGCCGGTCTATTCCATCTTAGTGTCCGTCCGCCTCAACGTCTATACAAAGGATTACGTATGGGCAATATTGAAACCGTTCTTTCTAGTAGTATCGCTGCTGTCTTTTTTGCAGCTTTTGTTGTTGCCGGAACTATGTGGTATGGTTCAGCAACTACTCCGATCGAATTATTTGGCCCGACTCGTTATCAATGGGATCAGGGATACTTTCAGCAAGAAATATACCGACGAATAAGTGCTGGGTTAGCCGAAAATCAAAGTTTATCGGAAGCTTGGTCGAAAATTCCCGAGAAATTGGCTTTTTATGATTACATTGGCAATAATCCTGCGAAAGGAGGATTATTTAGAGCGGGCTCAATGGACAACGGCGATGGAATAGCTGTTGGATGGTTAGGACACCCCATTTTTAGAGATAAAGAAGGACGTGAACTCTTTGTACGCCGTATGCCTACTTTTTTTGAAACCTTTCCGGTCGTTTTGATAGATGGGGACGGAATTGTTAGAGCTGACGTTCCTTTTAGAAGAGCAGAATCTAAGTATAGCGTTGAACAAGTAGGTGTAACTGTTGAGTTTTACGGTGGCGAACTTAACGGAGTCAGCTATAGCGATCCTGCTACTGTGAAAAAATATGCTAGACGTGCTCAATTGGGTGAAATTTTCGAATTAGACCGTGCTACTTTGAAATCTGATGGTGTTTTTCGTAGTAGTCCGAGGGGTTGGTTTACTTTTGGACATGCCTCCTTTGCCCTACTCTTTTTCTTCGGGCACATTTGGCATGGGTCTAGAACCTTGTTCAGAGATGTTTTTGCTGGTATTGACCCCGATTTGGATGTTCAAGTAGAATTTGGCGCATTCCAAAAAATTGGAGATCCAACTACACGAAGACAAGGGGTTTAATACAACATTGCTTTGTGATTTGACATAGGATACTAGAGCAATCTTGATTTTAATTACCGCCCTTTTTTATCATT